>CM034152.1:190775330-190977830 GCA_019776745.2 Taxus chinensis
AAATATACAAGCACATGTAAGGATCATGTAACATCATACAAACACATGCAACTTCATATAAACATACAAAGAACTCATGCAAATACATGCACAACTTCCCATATTATTGAAGAGTTCCCATTAATTGTTCCCGTTTTAATAATATATAATCTATACTTATATTTTTATATTAAAGCTAATACATGATCCTGAGCGGGCCCACTCTTATTATTATATAAGAATAAATAAACGTCCTAACATACTATAAATATAGCTTACTATATAAGCCTATAATAAATTTAAAAAAAAGCATCTAGAATTTTTATTATATATTCGCAATTACTTCTCCAAATAACTTTCTGAAAGCAGTGCAAGAATTGCGCATCCGCAGTGGCGGGTAGTGTAAGAAGAGGAGGATAATCAGCGCGCTGATAATTCTCCCCTTTTTTCTTTTTTTTTGGCCAATTTCTTTCTGTTTTTCATTTTTTCCCCAAACCCTCTGAGGTTTTGCAAACGAATCTGAGGACGAAATGCAGGATAACACGGCGGATTCCACCAAACGGCAGCCTTCTGCCAGGTAATAATTTCTTTAGGGCTGTTTTGTTTGCAAAATGTTGAATTCAAACTGAAATTTTCTGTAAAAGAAATTGGAAATAGGGTTTTTTGTTATGTTTTGAGGAAAAGTGGTTGAATTTGCATGATTTAGATGGTTAAACTAATTCAATAACCCCTCGGAACATTCTATCCTCTATAATTTCCCATAACTATTCTGTTCTTGTTGAATTTTATGGGTTTGATGTGAATTATATTGATAAATATGTTTCTATGTGTCTTGGTGTTTCTGTAAGCGTGTATGTAATATGTTAACTTCCTTTACACCAATTTGGTTTATAAGACCTGTCAAAGGGAACAGTAATATAGCTGCATGTGTGATCTTGGAGTTGCCTTTGTTGATGCCAAACTGTAGCTTTCCTTTTAATTTTGAATTCAATCTATCGGAAATGCCTGTTAATTTTATCTGGAATTGTAGAATGTTTTCAAAATATGGACAATATGTAAGGCATCTTGCTTGGCATTCACTTTAAGAAACGATCCTCTGGGTTCCTTTCACCTTGTGCATGCGTATATGGACTCTTGATGCATGTGAATTGGCGAGTTTTGGTCTATTCCTGATCTTGTCCATCAGGTCGAAACTCGGGGTTTTTAAGTTTGAACAATATATAAGATAACAATATGGTGACGAAAAAACAAAATCACTTTGCGAAAAAGGTGTCTTATGCCAAAATGACATCTGGCTTGCCAATGCACCAAAAATTGACCTTTCCCTTTATATGGCTGAATGCATATAGGGAATTCTATTGAGTCTCCCTATCTTTGCTTCAGATTTTACTGTAGATACGATGGCAAATTAGCATCTTTTTAAAACCAAACCTGACCTTTTATATGTGTGTATATGCACATGCATATGCATGTGTT
The DNA here is from genome assembly GCA_019776745.2 of Taxus chinensis. NCBI lineage: Eukaryota > Viridiplantae > Streptophyta > Pinopsida > Cupressales > Taxaceae > Taxus > Taxus chinensis. Next base: position 190,776,786 of record CM034152.1, read on the forward strand.
TAAACTTTATGCATGTATACAGGGCTTTATATTGGTCGCCCCTATTGAGCAGCCTCAGTATGATTCTGTCAGTAACTAGCAAGAACCCAAACTATTACAGACTATATAATATGTCTGAGGGAAATTTTTATGGGCTATTTCTTCCCAAATGGCTATTTTTTACTAGACTTTCAAAGCATATATTTTCCAAGTATTGCTACTTTTCTAAACTGGCATGTTCCAACTTTCAACCAAAAATTAGGGTTTTTTTGTTGTTGTTGAAGAAACACACTTTGTATTGTACCTGAAAAGAAGAGAATCGCACCAGCCTAATAATATGCTTACGAGGAATATCCCACTGTGAGAAGATGAAAAAACATAATGTTTGGGAGTGCACCCCAAGTGGCAAGGACTCCAAATCCTTAAAAAAACTGTATGGCTTGGCTTTCACCTGAAGACTTACATCTTGCAAACTCAGATGGAGGCTATCCTGCTCAAACATTGTATTATACCTTAACCTTCATAGAATCATATGAAACCAATAGCAAGCAGCCTGATTGCATTCCAGAGTACCTTTCTGCTCCTCAAACACTGCATAAAATTTGCAAGTTTTACTGATAAATTCTATGTTGTCTGCAATATTAACCTATAATACATATTTGATATATTTCTGTTTTTGTGAAATGGCAAGATTCATCAACCATTTTAAACTTGTAAAGAAACTCCTATCCCTTAAAACGTTTCTTTGTTTTCTGATCCCTGTTTCCCCCATATTTGCTTTGATACAATGTAGAAATTTGCAATACCAGGATCATGCATAAACCAAAGCAAACTCACACAAAAGAGACAAATATAATAAAGGTACAAAATTGTATCAAGCAAAATAGCATAAATAACACTGAAAGCACTACAATCCATCTCTCTTGCATATTCAAGACCAAGAAGCTCATGTCTTGGTCTTTTTTTTTGCGTTTCAATTATTTTGAAGCTTACTTCCTTGATTTTCCTCTCGAAGAAGTGTGAAGTGCATTGATTTTTTTGTTCTGTTTTAGTTATGGACAATTTTATTGTGAATGCTTGGTAATAGGCTGTTGTGATTTGTAGGAATCGTGTGATCAGCAAGCGACATTCTCGAGGTAAATGATTTTGGTTGCAATCTCAATCTTTTCAAAATCTTCTCTACTTATTATTCATTTTGTCATGAGAAATGGTATTCTTGAAGCTGATTCTAGTTTAGTTTTTTCTTACTTTGTAAATAGGGCTTCATGGCCCCCCTCGCCCTTAATTGAAAATGTAAAACATGACATTACATAGATTCTGACTTCAACGCTAAGAAACAGGCCACAAACAATTAAAAAGAACATAGAAAGTAACAAGCTAAAACAAGCAATCTAGATTGAACTATTGACTACAAGGTTGAGAAACAGGCCAACAACAACAAAGAACAAAACATGGAAACTACCAAACTAAAAAATGTTAACTAGAACAAACTATTGATTACAACTAACCAGCTGGTAACACAGGTATTGCTAACAATTCGAGTCCAACATATAGGTAAAATTGGGCCATATTAAGCCAATTGAAAAACCAGTTAATACAAGCCACTAGGACAAAAAACTGAGCACCTACAACAAGCTGGCAAGCACAGGGAGGAGAACCAGGAAAGACATTAATCTCTGGATAGACCAGCACCAGGGCTTGCTTCATTAGAGGGGTTTGATAGATGTTCATAAAAGAGCTCCACCTAGCTCGCCAATCCATGGCATCTATGTATGGGGCCCTGTTTTGTGTTTAGGGAGAGGCAAAGTGGGAATGCCAACATTTGGGGGAGGAGAAGGAGCGCATGCTGCGAAAGTACATGAAGAGCATGGACATTTGGTGAAGCCAATGCAATATGCTCTTCAATGTATTTGACCATTTCTTCTGTTGCCTTCTTCCATGTCTCCAATTCTGCATCTCCAATTCTGCTTCCAAATCTAGGTTCTTACCCTTGAGGAGGGCATTTGAGTCTGTAACAATCACTTCCCTAAATGCGTCACCATCCTCTTTCTACAACACTACATGCTAGAGGAAGTCTAACGCCTTTGTGCTCCTCATCATTCTATTCTAGTGCTTAATGAAAACGCATTGTAACTCGTCATTGGACCTCTTGAAGCCCATACCTTTGAAGCCTAAAACTATTTGTAGGAACCTCGAAGTGTGAGAATCAAAGACATTGTAAAGTTGCTAGGTAGTCACAACACAATCCCTAGGGTTTGTATACACCTTGTTTTTCACTTGGTAACAATTTCCCTTCGCAGGTTGTTGGCGTATTGATCCCCCCGAGTGCATACCTTAAGGGGTACATTGAGAAAGGCTTGGGCTTAGATTAACCTTCCTAGTACCACAATATCATCACTTTATACCTCTACACTACCTCCCTACAATACCATCACCCCTCCAAGTGTCTTCCATCGCCCTTCCTTCCATCATCCTTCACCTTTTAGTGGTTTGTTTGTAGCCAACATCATCATCCTAGTTGATGATGTTTGCTGACTCTTGGTCCACCTAACTTCATCACCCTAACCTATGGCATCAGGTAAGTGAGAACCCCGATTTTAGGTTATCTCCTATTTATAAATCATCGCCAAATAATTTGTTCTTCGTTCACTCACAAATCTTGGAAATCATCATTGAAACATTAGGTTATTAGGAGTATCACAAATAGGTGTTGAGTCAACAAGGTCTACCTTAGTCTTTGGAGTTCCCAACTTTGGTTCGTTTAGGTTTTTTCTTGTTCTTCTTGAGATTCACCCAACAACAATCTCGCACGAGGTGCTACAAACCAAGGAGGGGGATTATTGTGCTAACAATGTCTACTCAAAAGTAAGTATTCTAACCCTAAAGTCTTTACTTTATGTTAGTTTGATTGATTATTCTTATGTATCATGAACTAGACTATGATAATGTAGCATTTATGCTATCTTTACATCATTGTTCCTTTATAGCACATGGTTACTGCCAAATGGCATTACAACCCTTAGTTTAGGATTAGCTCCTGCTTATTACCCTTAAGACTCTACTTGAGGCTTACATCTCTTTGAGTGTAGACACCCCGTTTTAGATCCACTTACAACCACCATACTCACGCCCCTTTGGCAACGTCTTTGTATTTTTATTGGCTCTAGCACGATCTTCTAGTTAGATCCAAAATTATAGAGAGAGGATCATTATATTGACCATCTTAGCTTGCATAAAGGGTTCACCATTGCAATTAACTAAGTATGAGGAAAATGATATAGAGTTGAGAGCCATAAAATCAAATATACAAAAGGGAAAAAACATATAAATAAGGAAGGCCGTTGAAAGGTTAATCATGTCATTGTGTGAAATGGTACATTTAGCATGTGTGAGACATTGAGATGCTCTTAAATCATCATGATTAAAAGCATTGAGAGAGAAATGTTCATGAGAACCATCGCCTTAGTGTAATAGGTTTGCTTATATAAGGACTTAAGTTTTCCAAAAGCGGAAAATCCGTGTGGAGGTGAAGAGAATGTGTGCCAATAGTGTCGATAGCATGGTTGGCTAGCAATTGGTAAACTTGTAATCTTACATGTAAGTGTGGGACAAGGAAAGATTGTAGAAGAGAGGTGATAGGGATCTGTCCTCAAGAATCGAATTGTGCACCTAGTTATTGCAATGGCCTTCGATAATTGCCCTGTTGATAACTTGTTAAGCCCCTTCCATTTCAAGATTTTCTTAATGTCTAACGAGGCTGCTATCTTGAGTCCCTTGGCCAAGGCAATTGGCTCAACCTAATTGTCTGTCTCCATCCCCAACTTATGGACATCTAATGATGCCACCTGTCCTGGCATGACCAAGGTTAGCTTGAGACACTCCATCAAAGCTAGGGTATTAAAATTTGAGTTTGTGTGGTTTGCAAAGAATCCTTGAGCGTTTATTTACTTTACAACCTTCTCCATTATTAGTGGTTAGCGAAATCAACTTCTAGTTTTTGGCAACCAATCTGTCCTGAGATGAGAAACTGCCTTTGAAGCTGACAAGGAAGACTTGCAAATTTTGGGATTTATCCTTTTATTGCAAGACAAACCATTTCCTCTGGGTGTTTGACTTCTTTGGACAATTTCTCATTCATTTCCTTTCACAAATGACAAATAAGAAGAGCAAGTGTACATTTGAAGCTGGTGAGGAAGACCTGCAAATTTTGAGATTGCTCCTTCCAGTGCAAAACGTCAGACCAATTCTTCTGCGTGTTTGACTTTTGGTGGAGACTTTCCCATTTGCTTCCCTCCGTAAGTGCTTAATAAGAAGAGCAAGTGTATCTTTCCAGAGAGCCAATAGAAGGCTAGAGCCAAGGGCCTAGGAGGAGAATAGGATCTTCAAGGAGGGAGGCCAAGCCAATGAGAAGCCCATGCAAGACACAAAGAACTGCCATAGCCTTTTTGCAAAGGGGTAGAGCAAGGGAAGATGGTTGGATGACTTGACATTTTGTTCGCACAAGGGGCATCTAGAAAGGCTTGGAAGCCTTTGTGCTAAAGCTTATCATGTGTGAGGATGCACTCTTGCAGACTAGCTAAGCAAAGGCATTAGCCTTGTGAAGGCCACACTGCACCAAAATTGTCTTGTAGAAACCTTCTCCTTTCCAAATTTTCATACAGAGCAGCACAACCTGATTTGAGTTCGTACTTGCATTTGGGGTCAGAGAGCCAGTGAAGTTTTGTAGGGCCAAGCTTGTATGGGAGCCTCTTGAAAAAAAACCAGCTCATTTAAATTCTTACGAGTGATGGGAGGGAGCCTCAAATGCTTGCTAAAGTTGATCCAAGATCTAGACTTTATAAAGCCCTGATTATCTTCTTCCCAATAGCAATAGGCAGCGCCTCCACTTACTTATTTTGTGGGAGAATATAAGGGTTGGAGAACACGACACCTGGTTAGGGTGTTCCTACCATCCCCAAAATTGTGCCAGAGCTTTGGCTGGAAGGCCATCTCGGACTTCCCAACTGAGGTGATTGATAATGAGGTCCTGACAAAAGTGAGAGCCTCAGGGAGTGAAACTACAGTGAATATCCTGTCAAGGGATAGGCTATCTAGGTATCTCACTCTGAGTATAAGGCTCCGTGGTTGAGAGGATTTAGAGAAGAGATGTTATACCAGCTTGGTTCCCAGAGCTTTGTGCATCAAAGCAAGGTTGCAGATATCGTACCCTTCTGCTCAAGTGGACTTTAAAAGGGTGTATTTTATGTTGGACACTGAACCTTGCCATATGAAGGTGTGCATGTTGATGATCATCTGCTGGAGGATTGATTGTGGAGCCCTTGGGTAGAGAAGTGTTAGACTGGGAATGCTTGGAGAACATATTTGCCAAGCGAGGTCCTCCCAGCCATGCTTAAGAGTCTGTCCATCCAACACTTGAGTTTGCCCTGGAAGTGGTTGAGAATTTCTTGCCATAGACGCTTCATCCTCTGCTTGCAAAGAGGGGGATGCCCAGGTACTTACTGGGTAGTTTACTGATTGTAAACTCAAGTAGATATACCATTCTATGTTGCTTGTTTGCACTGAAATTAAGGGAAAAAAACAGATTCACCTGCATTGATGTGTTGACCTGAGGCTTGAGCATGGGGGTCCAAGAGATTTTTGAGGTCTTTGACATCAGCCAAGTCAGCTTTGCTGTAGAGGATGTTATCAACAAATTGATTACAGGTTTGGGCATGGAGAGAGGAGTAGTTACTAAGCCTAGAGAAGCGGCCCTTAGATTTGAAGTCAGAATTTCTCTGCACAATGCTTTAGAAAGGATCAAGAATAGGTCAGGGAAGAGTGGGTCTCCTTGACAAATGTCTGTGGAGGAGCTAAAGAGTCCTGCTGGTCTACCATTATTGAGGATATAGAACTTGGGGGAAGAGATACAACTCTTGAATTTAGAGATAATGTTGAGGAAGAAGCTCCATTTGACCCAATTAAAGGTCTTATTGATGTTTAACTTGATCAATATTACTTGATTCTTGCATTGGCTGACCGAATGAAGGGGTTTATGAGTGATAATCACCCCATCTAAAAAATTTTCCTCTAAGAACCCTTGCCCAAGAGAGATGATGACAAGGGGCAAAAAAAAATTTCTCCGTTTTTCTGTAATTTTTGTCACCAGCGGGTAAATAGTATTGCAAAGGGAGATCAAGGGAAAATTACCGAAGGTTTTAGATGAGTCGAATTTGGGGATGAGAGCCAGCGGTGTGCAATTCAGTCCAGCAGAATCTTCTTGAACTTTTTGGATTCTTTAATGGTCAACATGCTGTCTTTTTCTTTAATATCCCAGGAGGCTATGCAAAATCCTGATGGAAAATAGTTTGGGCTTGGTGCTCTGTCACTCTTGATTTTGAAGAGATGCCTTGAAAAATCCTTACGGAAAACAGTTTGCACTTCAAGAGTTGTTGCTCTTGATTTTGAAGAGAGAAGTTTTGGCTTTCTTGACCGAGATGGGTGTTTTGAGTGCTTGGTTCTTCTCATTAAAAATAAGGCTAGGGATGTTATCTGGAAGGGTATGTCCTAAGATGCTGCATCATTTCCCTTAAGGAGAAAACATTTAAGAGAAGTTGATGGTGTCATTGTGGATGTTCATCAAGCTATGTCAGCTCAAGGTGAAAGCCTTCTTCGGAAAAGATATTGGAGATATGATTGACGTGATGTTGAGAGCAGGTTGACTAATGAAAGAATCAGGTTTAGTCTCCACATTTCACATGCTGTCTTTTTCCATAATATCCCAGGAGGCTATGAAAAATTGCTGCAGAAAATAATTTGGGCTTGGGGCTCTGTCACTCTTGATTTTGAAGAGATGCCTTGAAAAATCCTGACGGAAAACAGTTTGGGCTTCAGGATTTGTCAGTCTTGGTTTTGTAGAGAGAAATTTTGGCTTTCTTGACCGAGATGGGTGCTTTGTGTGCTTGGTTCTTCTCATCCAAAATAAGGCTAGGAATGTTATCTGAAAGGGTTTGTCCTAAGCTGCTGCATCATTGCCCTTATAGGAGAAAGCATTTTAAGAGAAGTTGATCGCATCGTTGTGGATGTTCATCAAGCTATGTCAGCTCAAGCTGGAAGCCTTCTTCAGAAAAGATATTGGAGATATGATTAACATGATGTCCAGAGAGGGTTGACTAATGAAAGAAGCAAGTTTAGTCTCCAACAGCTAACCACATTTCACGAGACTTTTACCACCAGAAAACCTCTTCCTTATGGCATATATATATATATTCCAATCTGCCCTTGAGAAGGATTTCTTCCTCAAGGAGAGAATATAAAAGACCATTTTACTGCCATTGTGCAATGAGGGCTTCCAATGATGTTTTTAGGCGAGATTTTTTGGGTAAAGGTATTGTCAAAGGATGCATGGTTCCCATACTTGAGGCAGCTTCTAATAAATTGAAGTTTCTAAGAGAGTCGGAGAATTTTAGAACCTGCAACTCTAGGACAATCCTTCCACCAAGATTGCACGAGGTCAGAGCAGGACTCGACATAAATCCACATGAGTGCAAACTTAAAGGGGCTGGCTAGTGAGATTTTGTTAGGATGGATGGATAGAGAGATGGGAGCATGCCCTTAGCCTGATCTGTTGATGATGTCAGACTTGATCCACCTAGCTAGGTGAGAGAAGAAATCTGTCCAATTGCTCTGCGATGGCGGAAAATTCCTTCCGTTTCTTGCTCTAAGTGAAGTGGCACTTCACATCTCAAAGGGCCATGTCCTATACAAAACTTTGAGAGTCCTGCTGCAAGAAGCTCCTCCAAGTTTTTCAACTAAGGAGAGAATGAAGTTGAAGTCCCCAACAAAGATGAGGGCTTCTTCCTACAGGAAGCTCGCTAGGATCTTGAGTTTCTGCTATATTTTGCACTAGGAATTTTCCTCTGTCATTGTTGATCAGAGCATGACATCACAGTTGGGTGCTTGGTCCTATGGTTTACAAAGCTTCTTTTGCTCTCCATTCCGCATCAGTGGGCTTTCCTCTTTTCTTATGAGATTGGGAGATGTCATAGGTCTTGGTTTAAGTCTGGGAGAGGAGTTGGAGCCTTTGGCCAGTTTTGCGCTGAGACATTGTGGGATAGGTCATTGAGGGCCCTCCTATTAAAGAGGAATACCATTTTACAGTTGAAGTTATTCTGTGCCTTGCTTTGCTAAAGGCATTTATGTTTGTTTTCTTTTCCTTTTTGGCCACTCAACTGGAAAGGGCAGGGGAAGCATGGGGTTGAGGGCAAAGAAGAGAATTTTTGAGAGGCTGCTGGAGTTGCATGTGGTTTGGGTGAATCAATGCTGGTCCAGGCCTCCCCGGTTTCCATTGAAATGACCTAAAAGTTGCTTCGTGCCAAAGAAGTGGGAGCGGAGCATGTTGAGCCATGCAGCAACCTCGATTTACGATTGAGCTTTAGGATTCCATGCAAGGGAAGAGGGGTTGATTGGAGAATTCTTTTGAGGAGCTGAAGATTCCTTGGCTAGGTGGCCCACCTTGCGACTTTTTGTCAGGCAATGATATCTAGTTGATTTTAGGAAAAACAATTCCAGGAGGAGGAGATTTCGATGGCCGACAAGGAGAGGTTTCATGAGATCAAAATTTACAAAGAAATTTGGTGTAGGAGACCAAGGACTTCTCTTTTGTAGCTTTATTAGTGCAAACAAATTTACTCGGGGATTTACCCAGGAAACAGAGTTAGTTTTCCTACCAAAGTTCTTAGGGGAGATAAAAAAGATGGATCTATATGGAACCCAAGTTCGTGAGGTATGCGTGAGCATTGAAACTTGGGGTCTAGGGGGCTGCATTCTTTAGGAACCAATAGCTTCCCTTTAGAAGCTGGTTGCTATCAAGCCTGTTGTTGCAGACAATCAGAGAAAAGCCTATTGCCATGAAGTGAAGTTCCTTCTAACTTCCATAGGTTTAGCAATCGACAACTTGGATTTCTTTGATAGAGGGACATAACCATATGAATGAGCCAATGAGGATATGATATGAGAGCCCCTCACTTTCAAGAGTCAAGATATTGTCATCACCACCCACACGCCTATCCAAGCATGTGTAGAAAACCTATGGTGCAGAATCTCGAAAGACCTTTTGATGCAAGACCATCCAGGTGAACAAGCAATCAACCAAAAACAAGTAGAGTAGCAATAAGTATGCACAAACAGGAGCTTGTTTTCTGTCAATGAATTCAGCACATCTTAAATGGCATTTTTAGAGTCTTCATAGTGTTTTGGACCTTAAGAAGTCTTGATACATAGCTAAAGTTGTATGAACTTTTAGATTGTGAGCCGAGCTTTCCGAAAAGATATTATAGCCTGAAATCGGAGCATACCCAGAAACGTTAGCCGAACAAGCTTGCGAGTGTTTGTACAACCTTTGGGTATGCGTGCAGTCTTTACTAGAGTAAGAGCGCTGACCTCGGCACATTTTTGTGCAGCATAGTTAGAGAAGATTGACGCATATGTCTTGCACAATCATTGGAATTTCGTGCACCCTGCTCAGAAGATGTCAAACCTTGTGTGACCTCAAGTCTTGTGCACCAGGGTTGGTCTTGCGCAGCACATGAAAATTAGTAGGTAGGAATATTTGTGCACAACTTTGTTACTTGCGCCTCCTAGTGGGATGGCAGTTGACACGTGTTAGTGCAGTTCAGTGCTGACCTTTGGATGCCGTGAATCAACTCACAGAGAATGTGGAACAACCTTGATGGTTTAGAATGCATAACCAAAGGAAGCTGAAGGGTCATGAGTAGATGGTTGGTTGACAAGGAAGGTGAACTATTTTAACTTCCATAACTACTTTTTGCGCATATAAATATGATTGTCAAAGTCATTGAAGGGATTGACACCCAAAGTAAGAATATACAGAGTCAAGTTTGAGACAAGACTGCTAGTTGCTGCGACATATTAGACAAAAGAACCATTTCTGGTTCATGCAGAGCCTTGCAAAATCTGTAAGTCTAGTTTAGGAGTATTTCATTGTAGCATCCCTTTTGGGACCATTGTAATCCTTGAATTTCAAGATTGTAACAAAAAATCATGTTTTTGGCTTGTAAAAACAATTCTCCATTGAATTAATTAATATACATGTTTTGTGTTGCGTACAAGAACTATTGATTGTGAATTCCTCCCATCTCGGGTTTTGGTGCATGAGTACTATGGGCTGCGTGGTTTAAGGTAATCTTTTATTAGACCCCCTAACTGCGACAGCATCATTTGATATCAGAGCAGGTTGTATCTTGTGTATGTTTTTCACACTGTGAAATGTGGATAGAAAGCAGCGAAGACATTTTTCAACGCAGAGATTGTTGGGTAGAAGGTGTAGAAATTGCAGTACTTGCAATAGTTGTTTTGAGAAAAAGAAATGGCACAAAGAGGAGTTCCTCTCAAAGGAAGAGGAAATAGACCGCCAATACTGGAAGATTTGGTGGATATGATGAGAGACATCCAAGTAAGATTGGGAGTAATGGAAATTGCCCAACATAGAAGAGCGGATTCAGATTCGGGTGATGATTAGGCTTCTAAAGTGAACATGGATGGGAAGAACCAAATGATAGATTGATAAAGGTAATTGCTAGGATAGGAGGCAAGCTTTGTGTGGACATCCCAAACCACTATGGTAGTTTATGTCCAAAGGATTTGATAGATTGGATTGCTAACCTGGGTAAATACTTTTACTACAAATCCATAAAAGATCCTAAGATGGTTCAGTTTGCATGCACAAAATTGAAAAGACGTGCATCCTTATGGTATCATGTGCAGACCGAGAGAAATAAAGGCGTAAGGATAAAATCGTAGATCGGGACAAAAAGTTCCCAAGTTAAGGTCAAAGTTTTTGCCTGCAGATTACAATTGGAATCTTTTCAAGAAGTTCCAAAACTTGAGATAAAAGGTGATGAGTATCAAGGATTACATGGAAGAGTTCTATGGATTGCTCATTCGTGCTGATCACATAGAAGATGGTGCAGAAAAAAGTCTCAAGGTATGCGAATAAATTGGGTGTTTTCATTCAGGATGAATTCAGCATGATAAGCCTGAAATCAATAGAAGAAGCCTATCAATGGCACTGAAGGCAGAGGAGAGGTTGTCCACAAGACAATAGGGTGTTGAGCAAGGAAATGGTAAGTTCATGTGTGGAAGAGGAGGGTCATTGCACCATGCGCACGAGGGGGAAACAAGTTCCTCTCAAGGTCACAATTATGTGTAGAGAGGAAGGGAATCTTCCACTGGAAGAGTATACGGTGGACAAGGACCGGGTAGAGGATTCACCAATACATGTTTCAAATGTGGATAGGTGGGGCATAGAGCATTTGAATTTCTGCATGTGCAACAAAATAATGGTGCAAGAAAAATGAGACTAGCAACCATGTTGTGCAAGCCGACGAAGAGAGCATTGTGTTAGTCAATCGTGCAAAGGAACTAGAGTGCAGAGAGGCTCTTGAGATGAAGAGAGTATTGTTAAAGCTAGTGAAGAAAAAAAAATGCACATGCATAAAGGAAGAATCTTTATAGAACCTTTTGGAATTATGGAGGTAAGTGTTTCAAGGTGATCATTGATTGTGGCAGTACTGATAACCTTGTTTCAAATGAAATGGTTGAGAAGCTTGGTTTGAAGAAGATTGTGTAGCCAAATCCATACAAGTTGTCCTAGTTGCTTAAGGGACATTAAATGTTGGTGAATAATGAATGTTTGGCCAGTTTCCAGATTGACACATACAAAGATGAGGTTTTGTGCGACATCATACTGATGGATGCATCCCAACTTGTTGGACAGGCCTTGGCAGTTCAACATAAAAGGCTTTACATGATGGAAGAGCAAATACTTTCACTTTCATAAAGGATGGCAAGTCGTACACCTCAAATCCCTTTAAGGATAAAAGTGAGGAAGTGGACAAGAGACCAAAGGTGTTGATAGTTATAGGTAAGCAATTCTTGAGTGAAATGAAGAGGATAGAATGCTATGCGTTCATTCTTGGCTAGGATCGAAACAAGTGTGCAGGAGAAGAAGAAGCACTTCCTCACGAAGTGAATTTGTTGAGTGAGTTTGAAAAGAACATTTCTTTGATCTTCCAGATGGGTTGTTGTCCATGTGCAACATAAGTCACCAAATGGACATAATATCATGTTTGAGTTTATTGAACAAAGCTGCGTACAAAATGATGCAGTAGGAAAACGAGGAGGTGAAGAAGCAAGTCTAAGAACTGCTTGGGGCTGATTTGTGGAAGTTTGAGCACATGTGCAATACCTGCAGTTATAACACCAAAGACGAGGAGAATGGAGTATGTGTACTGATTCCAGAGCCATCAATAAGATAACCATCAAGTATGAATTTTCATTGCCGTGCATGGATGATTTGATGGATTACCTAAGTGGGGTGCCATATTTCACCAAGATTGATCTAAAGATTGGCTATCATCATATTAGGATCAGTGAGGAGGATGAATGAATGACTGCATTCAAGACACAAGATGGATTGTATGAATAATTAGTCATGCCATTAGGACTAACACACTGAGCATGCTCTTGAGACTCATGAACAAAGTGCTGAAGCCTTTTCTTCGTAAGTTTGTCATTGTTTATTTGGATGACATTATCGGTTCTCAGCAAGACAAAGGAATAACACTTGGCACACCTAAGACAAGTGTTGCAGTGGATGCGGAAGGAGATGTTGATTAATTTGAAGAAAAGCAGCTTTGTGAAGGATAAGTTGGTGTACTTGGGATTTATGATATCTCAAGAGGGATTGAAAATGGATCCCGAGAAGGTGAGAGTTGTTGAATGACCATCACCAAAGAGCACATTTTGATTTAAACCATGGAGTATCCATGGATTGGCAAGCTTCTATAGGAAGTTTATGAAAGACTTAAGTGGAATTTGCACACCTATGACAGAGGCCATGAAGGGTGACAGGAAGAAGTTTTTTTGGATTGGAGACGTATAATATAATTTCCAGAAATTGAAGAAAAAGGTGGTGAAACAACAAGTGTTGACATTACCCGATTTCAACAAGGTGTTTCTGATAGATTGTGATGATAGTGATGCGACAATTGGAGTTGTGATGAGTCAAAACTGATAGTCAATTGCGCACCATCTCAGGTTTTGGTGCATGAATATTGTGGGCTGCGTGGTCTAACTCTAAGCTATTCCTTCATTGGACCCCCTAACTGCAACTGCATCACTTTTGCATCTAACAATCTGTCTTCATATCTGCGATCGGCCTTCAAGACCACATTTTTGTTTCATTTCCTTTTGTCTCATTCAAAGACAAAGCAAGTAATTAATTACAAGTTTCTCCATATAGGCATTCAATCTTTAGCAGCTTATTCCATATCGCTAGGAATATATATATATATATATATATATATATATATATATAATTTTAAAATTGGCTGCTATTATTCTCTATTATTATGGGACCTCTTAATATCATTTTGTTGTTAATGGGTTTACTTCCTATTATTTTCTGTTTGGTCAAAGAATCATTTCTTTAGCACTGCCTTTCACATTCAAGCCTCAAGTAATATATGGTTACTTTAGTATAATGAAGTGTGGATATAGTTGGTTCCCAAATCAAGGCCTCAGGGATCCAGCATCAGACTATTTGCAAATATGAGTGAAGATACTAGAAATACACAAATGAATTAGAAATTGAGATGCGAATTTGGAAACCACAATAAGTGACAATTAGCACAAGATGGAATTTAGCATTTCCATCAATTGGAACTGGGAATAGCTAAGTCACAAGGTTCGAGTTCGTGTTTATGTTCGACAAGGATAAAGTTCGGTTCATGCTCGCCAAGGGATAAAGTTCGAGAAAAAAACGTCATTAAGTTCAAACAATTTTTTTCTATCATCTTTTTTGAAAAAAATACATAAATATGTCAGAGGGACAGAATGGAGAGAACCTTTTGTCTGCTACTTTCAGTAGTTATATGTTATTATGTATATATACGCACATTTGTATGACAATGCAAAATCTTGTCAAAAATTTCACATGCAAAAATAATGGATAAAATTCGAGTTCATGTTTGATAAGAGCAAAGTTTAGCAAAATGTGAACTTTTTCGATAAAATTTGGTGAACCTTGTGACATTGGGCAATAGGTTTGATTTGCATCTACATTAATACATCCAACATACTCAAGCTTTGCTTTATTTTTATCTTGACGATTCTTGGACTGCAAACATCATGAAGAATAAAAAATTGTGAGAAATGAGCTTTAGGATACATTATTCTAGTTGTACATGCTAGTTCATATCCATAGATTATTGCATTCAAGGTTTCATTTTCCAGTTAAGTGCATTGAGAAATTTAAAAATCTATTACCTGGTCAGTTATGGAATATATTGGATTTTTTTTAGCTCCAGTACTCATATTCCACTTGCATGCCACAATTTATCTTTTTGCTTATGTAATAATATCAAATTGCGAGCCTGTCCTCACTACCTTGGTTAACATCTCAATGCACGTGAGTATTTCACCTTGCCCCTAAAATTTTAGACTCTTCTAGTTTGTGATTGCATTATTGACAATTTATGTCCTGCCATTCACTTCTTGTGTCACAAATTTTTTCATACATTAAGCGACACAAGCTATCTTTATCCTATCCCTGTTTCCGCCCTTATTGTTCAAGCAATTTACAAAGAAATAGAAAATTATGTATGAACTTAATCTAGATGCACTTATATTTTGAATCTTGCATCCTGGCACAAAATTGAAAGGAAACCACTACAATCTGGAGCCACATTTGTTTTATTGAGAATAAGAACACCTCCAAGTACAGATCAAGCGTGACGATGTTCATAATGATGATACTTGAGTGTTTATATATGTCGTGGAACCCCCCCAATTCCCCCACCTTTGTAAATTTTGGAGTTAGCCAAAAGGAGTCCAAGTTTGACACCTCAAAGTTCAGAGAAAAGGCAATGTATGAATCCAAGATAAATATGGGGCTCCAATATCAGATGTCTGGTTCCGAAATGCAGATAAAATCAAATATTATTATAGAACAATAGAAAAAAACCCCTCCAAAACGGAAAATTGTTAACAACATGGGGGAAGAATGAAGGGGTATCTATTGAGGCAATCATTTGTTATAGGAGTATTCCTATTGAAGAACGTTAACCTGCCTGGATCATATCTAGACAGATAGAAGCAGGATTCCAAGCAACTACTTGTTATGTAACTGGTCTCTATGATGGGAGAGGGTCCACGCTCACTCAGCCACTATGGAGAGCAACTAACTCATGAAATCTATAAATTGGCTAAGTCCAAGCTGTATCCGAAAAAATTATAAAAGTTCCAATGTTTATAATTTTTGACCATGTTTATCAAGAGTTTGTAAGTTTAAAAGTGCAAAAATATAGGAAAATATCTGAGTTCCAGAATTATTTCCAAAAGAATGGAGTTCATTGATTGAAGCCGAAACACTCAAACAAATCATTGAGTTGTAAATTTCAAAACACAAAATTCTTGAAAAGTCAAAATGTCGAGATGGCCAAAATTTTAAATCCACAATAAAATGAAGAGCCTGTGCTCGAGTGGAAAAGGAAATTGAGTCCAATTGGGAACTTGGAATAAAGAAGAGAATGGGAAGTCATTCTCAGGATTCCACCAAGCTCTGGAATCCCAAAGTCTCAAACTGGAAAATATTTGAAGTCCACCGCTTGCTTCCACAGTACTCGCCTCCAAAGTTCAGCACTGGCAATGTGATTAGGGAGAAGGGGAGAAAGTAGAAATTCAAATTCTTGCAAAACCTAAAATTTCATAAACAAAGCAAAATAAATGAGAGATCTACAATATTGTATGACAACACTATGGAAAATTACAGCATGGTAGGTCCGAATCCCATAGTCCTTGAAAAGGGGGTAAGTCTTGGGTTTGTCATTGCTGCTATTGGATTCCAGAGAAAGATCCTAAATTGCAAATGTCAATTGCTTCATGCTAAAAATTCCTAGTCATGAGCTTAAAAGAGTTTTGTTATTTATTGTTGACATAAAACTTCTGTCAAATATGTGAAAGTTGCTACAGAAATGTCTAGTCTTTTGCTTATCGTCTCAAGTCCTAAAACATTGTAAAACCTGTAATCTCATAAAGCTCAGGAAATGACTAGCTACTAGCTATGGGATTCCAAAAAATGAGGATTTCAAAAGTCTTAAGACCCTGCAAAAGCAACATAAGGAAGTGAAGATTATCAACAACATCACAAATATGTCAATTGTAAAACCATATCAAATGATACGTCAGCCAGCTATGCAACAATGAATGTATATGTTGGCAACCGACTCCATGCAAGCAACATGCTAGTGGCCCAACAAGTACATGTTAACACAATTCTATGCAAGCAGCACACCAGCATACAAAATGTGAATTCTGACAGGCATCAATAGTGCCAGTGGAAAGGGTGACATCTGTAGTGCAATATGTATGATAGTGCCGCCTTATCTTATTATCTGACTATATTTTCTAGAGCCATGCATCAGCCCAACAAAATGCATTGTAACTGCCCAATGACTAACTGAGAAGGTTGATTTGTCTGTGGTGGGTGAGTAAACAAAAATAGTCGCCAATCACAAAATGACCTCCATGCTCTGTATTACAAATGTAAAGATATTTTGTACTTTCATAACTTTTTGCTAGAAAGGAAGACTGGAGAAAATATTTTAATCTGGAATTTATATCTTCCTGCTTGCATTGATTGTGCGTATATATGTTTAATTTATATATGTCATTCTGTGTATGTGTCTCCGTGTATAAATGGCAGTTCATGGGTGCACAATGGCTCTTGCTATTCAACTCCTAGTGCTGGCCATGCTCTTGCATCACTGCTTCACTGCACAATATTCTGCAGTTGTTTGAGCTCTGTTCCTCCTTTTTGTTGGATAGTCTATTTAAGATCTTAAAATTGCCATTCATTCAACTTTCTCTTTACAGTCAACTATCACTTTTGAGCATGACAAGGTTCTTAATGGCTTCTCAGATTCTTGGTGTGACCTGATTTCTCTTCCTTTCGCACAGCCATATTTCTTTCACACAATTGCATATGATGAACATGAGATGGAGCATATAGAATGGA
This sequence comes from Taxus chinensis, assembly GCA_019776745.2. Classification (NCBI taxonomy): domain Eukaryota; kingdom Viridiplantae; phylum Streptophyta; class Pinopsida; order Cupressales; family Taxaceae; genus Taxus; species Taxus chinensis. The sequence continues at coordinate 190,793,839 of CM034152.1, forward strand.
GATCAATCTTTAATGCTACATGACTTAGCCTATGTGGCCCGACATATACAACCTGCTCTTGCATATGAGGATCACCTTAAATCACTTGGGAAACACGACTTTCCTTGCAGCCTCCTCCTCAACGTTAGAATACTTGGATTTCCCACATCAGGGCACATATAAATTTCTTTGCCTCTCATTCTGTATCAATGCTCATCCAAGACTTCCCACAGACCCACAAATGAGGTTGTAACATTACTTGTTTTTGCCCTCTTATAAGGGAGGTGAACTAATGCATATGTTATTCTTCTGCATAGCTGAGTTTATTTACATGTACTGTTATGCTTCAGTTGGTAGATTTTGTGTGACAACTGATGTTTTTGATGTATGAAACATTCAATCAACATGGTAACTCTTTTTTGCCGCCCTGCCTGTAACTTTGCGTCTCTCATTCGATGTTGAATTCTGCTGTCATAAAGTGTGTAATTGTGTTCAGAATTGAACTTGGAAATTGTCCAATGTAGATTGTAAAGGGTTGGGTTGCTTGGCATTTCAACGTTTGAGCTATGGTGTAAAAACCTCACGGGCTCACCCATTCCATACCAAGAAACAATAAAACATTTATTCCTTGGAAATGGAGTATATGTAACTTGACGGTCTGAGCATTTCCGGCAACAAAAAATATTTCCCAGGAATTTGCTACCTCAGCCTGTTGGGTGGTTTCCATTCCTCGAAAGTGAATTTTAATTTTATTTATTTATTTTTGTTGTTTGTAGGCTGGAAAGGGAAAAAATTAAATACATAAAAAGAGATCAAAGGAACAGTAGGAAAACTTAAACATGATTGAGAAAACATATAGCAGTAGGAAGAATTTTGATATATTTTGGTTGTGTTCTTGGTGTTATTCTATGTTTTTATTATTATGGTGTTTGAATAGTTGCTTCTATAAGTATAATGTTTTTTAGTCTATAATTTTCCAGTATTTTGCTTTGATTTCGATGAATATTTATACTTTGTATAGGTATTCCCTATTTCCTAAAATTTTAAGACATTTTTGAAATGCATACCAATTTCAGACAGCATTCTAGTTTGCATGTTTTAGGTATCAAATTGAAGAAAAGACTTAAACTGTGTTGATTATTTGATTGGTTATCATAGCTGTGCATACTGTATATGCTAATGTAGGTTAGAGGTGAATTGGCAAAAAACATTCTTTTGTTGTAATTGTAATTTGTATTGGTGTATCTTGTGATGATTATTGTAATGGTTTTTATTGCGAGACCAACATATGTCAGTAATTGGTAGAAGTTTTGTAATTATGATTGACCGGAGGCAGCTGGATAGGCTAGCTCTCCATTTGGGATCTTCAAATAATTAAATTGTCTTATCTTATTCTGCCCATGTGTAATAACAGGTTTTATAGTTAAAATATGATTAGTAACCTGCATTTATCGATGCTACTGCATCCACGAATACATGTCAGAAGAATGTGCATAGTAAGTTTTCATTATGTTCTTATATTTTACAAGTGAAATATGGTTGCCAATACTAAATTTGAAGTAGGCAAGTACTGAAGAAGAAGCATGTAATAACAAGAAGAGGGATTTTTCATTTCTCTGCTTTATTCAGTGGTGTAAATCTATGTTTATTTTTATCAAAGAATTATAAGATTGTTTCTTGTTGATGTATTTTTGTAAGGATATAAATTTGCCATTTGATTTAGGTCAATTGACATACTAAAATGTTATTGTTACAGATCGTTTTGATCGAATAGGTTCTTTTTCAAATGACAATGGAGAAAAGGATGGATCTCTTCCTAACAACATTGCATCTTTTGATCGTGGCGGCCCTTCGGGAACAAACAATAGTAGCAACAACAATACCGAATCTCTGACTCCTGGGATTGTTAGAGTCCATGGGTGCAGTAACAGTGAGCTGGCCAAGACGATGAGTGATCGTAAGTTTAGCTGCACTTAGTATATGGTTAGTGGTGTTTTAGCTTATGGAGATAGGAATAATGGACTAACAGAACGGGGATAAAAAGACTAACCGAACGGGGATAAAAAGTGACATAAGTCTTAATTTTGTCATATTTCCCATCTCTGTCAATAGTCTATGAAGTCTTCTATGTTCCTTGATTTTATGAATCAATTTTATTTATCTGGTCTGGCATCTTCTTTATAGATCGTTGTTTTCTTTCTGGGTTGCATCTGCAGCTCTGATTAATGCCATTTGGTGTAAATCAACTTCATATTAATGTAGTGATTTTAATTACTCAGTTAGTAGGGGTTACCTTTAATCTGTGAATTTGAATGATTGTCTTCTGTAATAACTTGTGTCCCCAAAGTATTCTTGTATTCTCTCTTCATAGTTCATACAAATACGTTTTCTTTGTTAGCAATTTATTTCTTTTGATTGGTCTCCTTTTCCCTACTGCTACAAGGAGTTGTACAGAGTCTTTATTTTGAACATAGAGAGAACACTTTAATATTATTTACATTTGTAATTTGTTGGTTGTTATCTCTTTACATCCTAAATGACAAAATGCTTATAGTAACTGTTATCTTAATATGAAGTTATGTACTCAATATGTGCCATTTGATTGCAGGCTGGGCAGCTGCAGTACATTCTTGCAATGATCCCTCTCTGGATGCAACTGGTATGTTTATCGTTTCTCTCTCTCTCTCTCTCTCTATATATATATATATATATGTAAGAAGAGTATTAAAACCTTCTGCTCACATTGTAGGGACCAAGGAAATAGCAACTTTGCATAATTTTTGCATTCTGGTAGATGGATATATATTTTTGCAAGTCTTGAAATTTTAAGATATATATATATATACACACACACACCAGGTAGCCGGTACGCACCATACAGGGCATGGGTACGGGTATGGGATGTACCCAATACACAATACGGGTACGGTATGCTGGGGTTACGCCTAGGGTACGTCCAGCAGTACCCGGGTACGTCTGGGTACTTTTTGGGAAGTACCCAGACGTACCCAGGTACTGCTGGACGTACCCTGGCCATACCCACAGTGTACCCACAGTAAAAACATCATTTTTTGGGTCAATAAAGGTCGATTGATGGGATTACATAAATGATTCAACTGTGGTAAAACAAGGGCATTCACAGTTGGGAAGTACCCAGACGTACCCAGGTACTGCTGGACATACCCTGGCCATACCCACAGTGTACCCACAGTAAAAACATCATTTTTTGGGTCAATAAAGGTCGATTGATGGGATTACATAAATGATTCAACTGTGGTAAAACAAGGGCATTCACAGAAGTACCTAAAACAATGGCTGAAACTGCAACAGTTGAGATGAGTCTAGGTAATGTAGGATCAAAAAATGTAGTGGCAGCATCTCCACTAGCAAGTAAGACTAATGCAGGAATAATAAGAGAAACCCAAAGGAATCTGTACTGTCAGATTTAAAGGGAGCTGGTAATAGCCAGAATTCCAGTCCAGTTATCTGATTTGTTTTTATTAATGATTATAATTGGACATTGTAACATTTGGAGTTTGAACAATGTTCTTGTTTGAAGTTCAATCAATGAATATCACGACAAAATGCACTGAATTATTAATATGTTATTTGGCTATTTCACTTATTTAATAATTTGTTTACTCTATTTATGTATAAGGCTGAATTTTTGTTTATTTGGCTATATTTTTAATATAACACACACACACGCACACACACACAGAGTACGGCCGTACCCAAGTGCCGTACCTGGCCCCCAAAAAAAATTGCCATACCACCATATCAGATCCCCCGTACTGGCTACCTAGTGTGTGTGTGTGTGTGTATATATATATATATATAATATTTTTCTCATGTATGTCTGTCACCTTGGTCAAAACACCATGTTCGTGCATCTAAAAAAGTTGTATAATGCAACTAGTTTGTCCTTGTTTGTATCAGCACTAAAAATCGTTCCATTCTTTTGATTGCTTGAAAGTGAAGATTATTCATTAATGCAGTTGACCAAAAAGACTAGGATTCTTTTGTTTTCTGACAAGTGAAAATGCATTGCTGCATCTATACCCAGTGGCGAATTTCTTCAGAATCTTATAGCAGATGGGATTTAGGAATTCCATAACTAAAGAAACAGTCATATAACCTGCAGATTCTGAATACTATTTGTACTAACATGAAGTCTTAACATGAAGCCATATTGTGAAATTTGAATAGATTTTGCAAGATCAGGGGAAATTGGATCCTTGCATCTAGTGGCATTTATCTTTTTGTTTTTGTTGTTTATGATTCCTTTATTTTTGTCTGTTCTACCATGGTGTTTTTTCCGATACATGAAAACCAATTTTCATTAAGTGATTTGCAGTTGTTCAGATCTTATTTAGACCTTCTAAAATACCTGAACCCTAAGGTTTCAAAACAAAGATGAGAATTGGAGACTTATACCTTAGATCGATGTGAAGCAAAACTGCTAAAACTCTTGGTTTGCCATCAAGCTAACAATCTTCTTATGAAAATAAGATGTTAGCTTTTGACCATGTTTTATTGAAATTTGTTTGATTGAAGGTGTAAAAGACATTGTTATCAGGGAACATTGATAGAGGTAGGAGTGGGCTATGGTACTCCATTTTCAAAATCCAGGCACACCGAGGTATGGGGGCATGTGTGAAATAAATCCAAAATCTCAAGACCCGATTGATTTAAAGCTCAGTAAAATGAGGCTATTGACATTAATTGATATAGTTTCTTTTTCAATGGCCAAGCATTTAAAATAACTGAAAGTAATGACGAATTTGGTCAGAGATCTCAAATCAATTGCATAATAAAATGAACACACAATATAAACTATCTTCTTCAATTCATTCTTGTGTGAGAGACATTGCATTTATAGGACCATATCTCCACTAATCAAGGAGATCACATTTACCCAATCATAACTCCCACCTCAAGACTATTAAGAGAGCTATTACAACAACTCTCATGACGTCCATTATTAATATATACTAACTCACACACATACTATTTCTAACTATGAGTTACGAAAAACTCATTACCTTATTCTTCGCATGTACAATTATTTTACTCACTCACTTCATGCGAGTACTAACACAATATTCCTAGTGTTCCCCCTCTTATTGTGAAGATGGGAGATATCACTAGATTCTAGAACTACAATGGGCCACCACAGAGCTTGCTCATGATCTTGATCCACATGTACCGCACTGGGCTTGTGCACAACTCAATAAATGTGCAACATCTGGCTTACACATAAACAAAGCTATATTCTCACATATGGATACGACCACCACCCAAGTATGAACATGCATACACTTATCTGTTCATCTTCCACATCTGACGATGGTTTTACACGGGCTCTAACCAACAATCCACACATCTAGATGGTTTTACAGAACAACCTACACATACAAATGGTTTTACAGGACAACCAACAACCTACATATACATAATACAAGTATCATGATGCTACAATACTCTACTCAGAATCTCCGTTATTTTTACATCAGGGGAAAATAAAGAAACTCCATAATCACACGAAGTTTTATTTTGCACACCACAAAAAACTGAAAACAAAAATACGAAAAAGGAAATGACTAGGACCTAGTCCTCATTGTCTTCGTATGTAACCACCATTCTGGATCACTGTCACTCTGATCTCAAATTGCATAACTGGTACCCCGTGACCACTGGTTATCGGTCTCATCTTTAGTTGTCTTGGCACAATTGGTTGTCATTGATGCAATTTTGCAGCCCCGTTGCTAGTGATTGACTAGAGGTCTTTGTCCATTGCCTCCATCCTCTTGTTTAGTGCTGCTCAATTAGCAGATGGGACATTGAAGCTCAGTTGCATGTTGTTTAGAATAGAAAAATCCCCCTCCCCCAAAAAACTGACATAACGATTACAAAGCGGACGCCAGGTTCTCCCAAAAAATGTGTTCGTAAGGCAGTGCGTGTGTGCGTGTGTGTGCATGTGTGCGTGTGTGTAAACAATTTTGACACTTTTGCAACACATAGAATGACTCAATTTTTTAAAATAACTCTATTTGACAACATACGACACTTTATTTGATGGACATGACACAAAATGACTATTCTTGGTCAACAGAACAAGAGACTATAACACTATTGAACACACTTTATAAATTCAACAAAAATGGGCACAAGTATTATGATCTTACAATAAGCATCACCTTCGTAACTCATGAAAAATGATGGCGCTTGTGTGGACATAACAAGAGACAATATGTTGATGCATTTGGAGTCCAGTTAATTAAATTGAACGAATCAACATAGGCTCGCATGGAATGCACTTGACCAAAAAATTAACAAATTGAGGCATAAGGTAGGATCAACATGTCAATGCAAGTTGTCAGTGCATGCTTGAAAGGTGACAAGATGAAGTAAGAAAGCCTCAATTTATTATTCTCACTCTGACTTTAAACTAGACTAGACTAACTTTAATACAAACCTATACTAGACAAATAAATGAATAACTATCATTAGTTTTTATAATATACCACATACCTGACTAATAGACCGAACCTATTATAACATGAGCTATAGGTGCATTGGCTTGAATTGACAGAGAATCCAAGGTCGCCTAGGATGCACGTGGACGCTCTCCCTCTTTGATGCAAGCCTTCATCCAAGTCAACATTGTAAGCGTCGAGCTCAAGAAGAGGAATACACAATGCAATGCTGCAGAGTTCGGTGTAAACAAAATCTGAGTCAAGTGCAAGGCAGAATGCAGATGAAGCCAGATTTGAATGCTCACTGAAGTCAATGTCTGAATGTGGCAAGTCTGATGCACTTTGCCGACTAGAGAATCCAGCACAAATCTCATATGGAGACCAACAGACATGCCACAATGCAGATCTGGGATACAATGAAAACTCAGGCCAAGCGTTTGCCACTATAAATCACACTTCACCACCACAAGCCATGCAACCAAGATCTCCAACAAAAGAATTACATATACGATGATCAATGATACACATGGAGATGCAATATTGATGTCGATCTAACAGACAAAAGGCAGAGAAGGTGATGCAATGAACAAAAATGACAATTCCTGCTCACATAGTGGTCAGGGAATGCATGCACGCTTGAAGCTCTTGTAATACGGTTTTGACTGTCATGACAGAGATAGATCACTGTTGCTAATGTCAAAACTGGAAGCAATGGCGCAAGGATGCACACACGGAATTCATGAATAGATCTTGGACCATTTGTACTTGCTGCAGGCTTGGAATTTGAAAATAATCATACCACTTGTGATATCAAATGATAGAATGGAACCATTTTACTTGCCGCACACCAACTTATGATAGCAAATTACCCACCGTCTCTTGCATGATTTGAAGAATGATGGCAGGCAAGTCTGACGACCACACTTTAGCCAAACCACATCAACAAAAGCACAAAAACAAATGTTTAAACATATGGTAAAGTGCTCTTAAACGGATTTCAAACAGTGAAACTCTTGCACATATTAATAAATTTCATACACGGGCAACAAAACTAACAATGACGCTGCCCCATTCAAAACTCAGGTTCCCGTAACAGCTCCAATACCAAATGACAAATTTGGTCAGAGATCTCACATCAATTGCATAATAAAACTAAAACACAATAGAAACTCTCTTCTTCAATTCATACTTGTGTGAGAGACATTATATTTTTAGGACCATAAATCCACCAATCAAGGAGATCGCATTTACTCAATCATAACTCTCACCTCAAGACTATTATGAAAGTTGTTACAACAACTCTTATGACGTCCATTATTAAGATTTACCAACTCACACACATACTATTTCTAACTCTGAGTTGTTACTAACAACTAATTACATTTATATTTATTCTTCAGACGTACAATTATTTAACTCACTTTCATGTGATTACTAACACAATATTCCTTACTAGTAAATCTAAAATAAATCTTAAATAGCTACATCTGCTGAGACTTCATAATCAGTGATTGTATTTAATGCAGAACAATTGTTTGTAAATTTGTAATCAAGCAGAAACAAGGCAATGAATTTCCCTGTTTTACATTACATTTTATTAAAAAGTCTATATTGGTTCAATTTTTCTTTAGCTATGAGATTCAAATGTTTAAACAGTAAAAGCATTACTTTTCTGCTGAAGTCTCGGTACAAATGATCCAGATTTAGTTCTTCCTTTGTAATTGAGCAAACAGCTTTTCTTCGTATTATAATCAGATAATGTTGGGCTCTGCAGCAACATAAATATTTGGGCACTAAATGCAAGGAATTTTTTTCTTTTCTTTTCTTAATCTGGTTTATCTGGGAGTGGTCAAATGGTGAAATATTTGTCCCAACAATAAAATACTTTGTTGATCCAGAGAGGCCAGTTGTTTACTCGAGTTCTGGAGGAGGGTCAGGCTGGGGATCTTCAAAGCTTGCTCACCAGGTAAGAGTTTTGCACACTCTTTCTATACTTAATTGCTTTTTTCTTTCTTTTTTTCTTTTTTTCTGTTTAGTGTCTCCATAAGGCATTGGCATGTAATGTTATTACAACAGAGGTAAAGATCATGATAAACTGCTGATTAGTAAATGAAATTGGTTCTGTAATTTAATTCGATCCCTCACATTGAACAATAATGACATTACTAACTGTAAATTTTTCACAAGGGAGCAATATTATGCACTTCCATGGAGAAATAATCTCTTTCCCATTCATATGCTTAGTTTACCCACTTCTAATAATAAAAACATAATCCGTTAGCTCTAGGTAGATGGCAGTAATACAAAGTTCCTATTCTTTGGTTTACTGACTCCTCGTGGATGTTTTGCACCGGGGCTTGGTCTTGTTCATCTCAGGAAGAATCTTCTTAAAAAAAATCATATCAACAATGCCTTGTTACTAATCTTCCAATGTCAGCTAGGCCTTCTACAGCCTTGCATGTATATTGTGTCTTTTGTTTTTGGTGGGAACAAATGATTTGGAAATTTTGTGCTGCAGCTCTGGACATTTGAATATTGACTTTTAATTACATGACGTGTTTTATGCTTGGCAGTCATCAGTTACAGACTTTTTAGCGGAGATGGCACAAGAAATACGCAGAATGAACATTAATCAAGTCAATACGAGTACCATTCCAAAGCAGAGAGAATAGTAGAGTTATTATTAATAAAAATGTACTTGGTTACATGTATTTGGTTTCAATTATGAACTGTCCAAGCGAGAAGTCTTTGCTGGAAGAGAATAATGATGCAAGATTATGTTTAATGTTTACACAAATAATTTCCTTCTTTTAAGTTATTAGGGTTCCAATTTGGAACACGAGAGTCTTGATATGGCTGAACTTGTGAAAATTATTAGATTATATTATTTGATTTGATGTTTTTCACCCTTAAAGTATGCTGGATTTCTTATAGCTATCTAGAATCTGAACAAAATCTGCAAATTAAATTAATTAGATTATCACAACAGGACCTATTAATGATTTGAGATCATGCACACTGTATAACAGAATACTCTTGAGTTAGTGTGTATTAAAAAGATGGGTTGGGACATTGATTTGATTGCTTTCAATTCCCTGTATGTTATTTGATTTGACGTTTTTCAGCCTTAAAAGTATGCTGGATTTCTTATAGCTATCTAGAATCTGAACAAAATCTGCAAATTAAATTAATTAGATTATCACAACAGGACCTATTAATGATTTGAGATCATGCACACTGTATAACAGAATACTTTTGAGTTATTGTGTATTAAAAAGATGGGTTGGGACATTGATTTGATTGCTTTCAATTCCCTGTATGTTAAGGATAGTTGTTATTCTACGGCTCAAGAGCCTGTTTGCTGGTCAAGGAAGCTTTTGTTTTAGATCATATGAGTAGTGAAATCTTTGATCTTGCTTTTAACTCCCTAGTATAGAATATTTAAAACAGATTTGTAGAATTCACAGAACTTTTGTATGACCCGCCTGGATGGTTTGTTTAGGTTTTTGATGCTTTGGTCTATTAAGTATTTGGAGACCTAAAATTTAATGTTCTTTGGGCAATGGTCACGACTCACAATATGTTGGCACTTATTTTGGATTTGTTAGGATACAAATGAACTATCAATCGTCCTTTTGTTCAATAGTGTCGTGATACTTTTTCTCGAATGGAATCTATGGACTATTTTTGTATTTCAATTTATGCACCATTTTTGGTATTTCAATCTCATGCACTATTTTTGGTTCAGTAAGCAAATTATTTAACAAATTTAGAGTTCTCTGGCTGTTTTATAAATCTTTTTAAATATTTATGGCAAAACATATAGAGATAATATCCCAGTTCTAGAGGATGGTTTAGAGAATATAATGTGTAGGTGTAGACCAACATATGATTATTTGAGTCTATATTCAACATGTATTTATAGTGATTGATGCGTTATACTTAGCACTAGATAATATTCAACAATCTCTCATATTCTTTGGTTGTTTTCTCCTATTGGTATAAAGGGATTGTTAAGTGATAAAATATGATTTTGTTCCAATATCTAGTAAAGTCCTTTTTAGTGTGATGTGAAACTTTTGATATGTGTACTTAGAGGTTAGTTCTAAACAAGTCATTAACTCTTTATGGTTGATTTTGGAAGTTCACTATGGCCTAGCAGAAGTGTACACATTTGTTTGGAGAACATTTCTACCATACAAAAGTACCAAAGCAATTGCATGGAAAGGAAGGAGATATGTTAACCATTTCAGAGCACTCTTAGTATGCCTAACTTAACAATTTTCTTCTTAGTGTTAAAATTGAAGCTTTATTTTTTAGATGGGGGATTATAAACAATTCCGGCAGTCCAAAGTTGAATACCTAGCCATTTTTATTTTTTTAAAATTGTGTTATGGGGTCACTCCATCGACGATTTGTTATGCCCCTATATTTTGAAAACCAAATCAATAATGAATAAGGGAGACAATATATTCAAGACATGTCCATGTTAATGATTTTGAATAGACAATGCACACAATTTAAAAAAAACAAAACAATAAGTTGTATTGGGCATTGGTTCATTAGAAAAATGTTTGCTGGAATCATTCTTGCTTGCTTTCTTGTTAGGATGGTTTGAGAAGCAAGCAAGAAAGCCTAATGCTAAGGTGGTGGTATTTACAGGATGATGATTCGAGTCAAACTAATTTGATGTTGGACCAATAAAAAAAAGAAAATGGACTAATTAGGTTTCAATTTGAAGATGCGCAGTTTAAAGGGTTATGACGTATGAAATATTTTTGGCTACATAGAGTCCACAAATCTTATTCAAAGAGAGGCTTTTGTTGAACCTCTGTGTTAAAGAAAGTAAATGTAAAAATAAAATTATCAAAAGTGAAACTTTGACCTAATCAAGAATGCAAACAAACTGTCTACCCTATTTTATTTGTGAAATAAATAGCTATGTTTAGCTATACTTTGCAATTTCTGAAGCTACAATAATTACATGATGGCAATATGATGTTCAAAATTCAAAAATCTTAAGTGCAATGTCAAATACAAAGTTCAAAGAGTAAGTTGACTAATTTTTTAAGGAAATGCCCCTTCAAGTTTGATCACGCTGAAAGTTGTTCTCACAATTGTAGCTAAATAGTCCAATGGAGTGAATTGTTCACATCTATTCTTGACATCCATTTGACTGTTAAATGGTAATTTGTTCTTAAATTTGATGTACATTTGCATGTCACTTAAATGTCTTTTCTTTTTTCTTGGAGAAGTCAATTGAAAACACGATAATATCTTGGCCGTATGGTCATGTTTGGACCCAAGTTTTTAATTATATAGTTTTCTTACAAGACCAATAGGAGAATTAAATTGATGCCATTTGCTACAAATCATTGGGAATTTGGTAGAGAATGTAATGAAATTTGTAGCCAATGTGGTATGTGAAAATCAATATAAGAACTTTGAATTGATATCTATCAGCGTATTCCATAAGGAAAATTCAACCTTAAATTTGACATTCATTTGACCATCATTTAGAAATGTTTTCTTTTTGTTTGGAGAAGACCAACAAATTGTAATATCTTTGCCATATGGTGGAGTTTGGAACTAGTTATTTAATTCCCAAAATGATTTTCGAGCCTATCACAACTGTCACTAAATAAACATCATTTTAAAAGGTAGTTGAGTTATTTAAATGTGGTATGTAAGAACTCCAAGATAAGAATCTTGAGATTGATCAATCAACGTATTTCAGATAGATGTATTTAAGATATTTGTACCAATTTTATTGTAAGATAACCCCAAGAAGTCCTTAGGGGTATTAGACTACCCACTTATGTCTTGGAGTATAAATGGTTGTAGGGGATAAAGAGAAGGTATTGATAATTCTAGGGTGAATGTTTAACTAGAAAACTCCTTTCTTGCATAAGTAGGTGGAGGGGGATAGATAGTTGGAGAAAGATATTAGGCAACTAAGGCCGTAGAGAAGATTTGAGAATGCTCATTAACCTTTTAGATATGATAAAATCTTATCGTGCAAATGTTGGAGAGAATTTTAAGATGTGATGTCTACCATTGATTTCAAGATTTGTGTTGTTATAGTGAAGAGTCTAGAGGTACTAGTAAATTCACGATGATTTATTAATGTAAGGTTTGGTAGCACTTATAGGCAAAGTTTATGTAATGCCCCCATTCGTCATTGCTCTGTTATTCTGTGGCGACCGAGCTTCTAAGGGCTGAACGCCGTTGTGTTCCCTTTGAAACGTTGGTGTCGTCGTCTTGTTGAGCTTTCTTGCTTGCGTCAGTGTCGATGTTTGGTTGCTGGCCCGCAACATCCCTCGCGATTTATCCTATTAAAGGAAGACCTTGTTCTTGCTATATCGAACCTCCTGTTGATTGTTGTTGTTGCCTGCCAGATATTTTTGCCGTAGTTTTGGTCACGCTCATGCTCGACCCCTCGATTAAATAATAATAATAATAATAATAATAATAATAATTATTATTATTATTATTTTTAATTTTTGTCACTTTTGTGCTAAGTCCTAAGCGAATTTTCGAACCCCGTCAGGTGTCGCAGCATTTTAAAACATAATAAAAATGAACAATAAAAGAATGGACATCAGTTATACTTCGCAGTTGGTTACTGTCGTCAGTTTTTCGACCTAATGGAATTATTTTTAAAAAAAATGAAATTTTGATTAATGAGATTTATTTCATTTTGTGGATAAGTAATTTTTGCCTGACAAGTTGGTGAGAAGTGGGAGATTTTCATTGGGCCGCCTGTTTTCTGCCCTAGTCAGCTGTAAAATTAATGATGAAATTGACCTTTGCTAGTTTGGGGCGCCTTTTCCCTCCCTACTGGCCGCTTACCCTGCAATGGAATTCATTATTGTATCTTCCTTGTTTTTATTTTTTTTGTCTTTTACCTGCACTGTATGGTTGCTGGCCGCGTGAGATTGGAGGAGGGAAGTTCTTGTTGAGTTTTGTTTCTGTTGGTGTGTAAGATCTGGTTGGGCGCAGTCCCCAGTGTTTTGGGACAGCCGCATGTTTCTCTGGCCGTGTTTTCTTGGGGTGTTCAGCGTGAGGAATGGTGAAAAACGTGAGAAAAGCGTGTCTTTCCCTTGCTGCGCACCTATCCCTTGTTTCCTTTGTTTTTCTCCACCTTCCCTGGTTGCATTGGATCCTGTTCATGCCTGGAACTCGAGGGGGGCGTTTAGAAATGTGGAGGAAGGTTTTTCTGAGCGTGGAGGACTGTTGGGCGCCTTCCCTGCTAGCCGTGCGGGTTTGGCATGGTGGTTATAGATGAAGCTACAAGCTGTTTGCAGTAGGTGTGTTACCTCCCCTTTCATTGGATGCTGCGGGTTGTGTTCTTGTTGGGGATCCACAGCAGCCTGCACCAATATTTAGCCAGGCAACAGGCGTGTGCAGTACAGTAGACGCCTCTTTGAGCACTGCCAACAAGCAGGCTGTCCAACAATGTTGTTACCAGTTCAATATTGAATGCATCCTCAAATTTGGGATTCTCCTTCAAGTTTTTTTTTTTTTATCCAAATCAATTAGTGACAGTAAGAGTGTTACCAGGAGACCTGATGAAATTTATTACAAAGATTATCTATTGGGACCTTACTTGTTTTACGATGCAACTCATGGAAGAGAATCTCATAAAGGAGGATCTATTTCATATCAGAATATTCATGAAGCACAATTTTCTGTTGGAGAGCCTGGTAATAAAAGCCTTCATAAGTGTGGCGCTTACATTATTCATAGCAGGATGGGCTGTTTGGCGGAAGTCTTTAAATCTGTCAGGTGGTTTTGCCGAGTTCCTGGTAATGTCAACATCTATCATGGCTTCCTACAAGTTTGGAGCTCCCCTCCTCGTGTTTTTCTTCACATCCTCAAAGCTCACAAAGCTTGGTACTGAAAAGAAGCGCAAAAAAGATGCTGAATACAAGGAGGGAGGCCAACGGGATTGGATGTAAGTGCTAGTGAATAGTTCGTTTGCCACAGCACTAGCATTAGGAGTTGCTTATTTGACAGGCTGGAATGATATCTGTTTGAACTCAGAAAAGGCACCTTTGGTTACTGGTCTGATTGGTGGTATACTTGGGCACTATGCATGCTGTAACGGTGATTCTTGGTCTTCAGAAATTGGTGTTCTTAGTAGCAGCCAACCTTGGCTCATTACTACCTTCAAGGGCCTGTTTCAGCGTGCTCTTGTCTTGGGAAGCGCATTAAAGGCATGATAAGCCCTAACCCTCTCTCTTAATGATTTATTTCCTTTAGCATTTAGATAAATCAATCTCTACAATTTTGTTTGAATTCTGTATATGTGAGTCTCTTTTGGATTGTTGATGTGTGATTCTCTTTTACTAAGTAAGTAACGTTTTGGATTCTGGATATTATTTAATATTTATTTACATATATATGTTGACTCTTTCTTGAAAGAGATGCCCAAAAGAAATGGGTTTTCCAATGACTTTTAATCACAATTTGCATGAGCTGATCTCTCTCCAGTGATTCTCGCTTTTCGACCTTATAAATTTAGTTTATCATTTTGCCATGATTACTCCTGTGAACAGTGTTTTCTGTAGAAAATATTGTGGTGTGTGAATGAGATTTAGAATTTTTCTTGTCTTGTTTTTATTATGTAAAACATGGCTTGAAAATGGGAAATTTTCTCGGAAGACTGTGTTGGTCTTTTAATGTGGATTGGTAATAATATAACCCCCCCCATTAGGATTGGAGGCTTCTATTTGGGGAGAGTCGTACTGGTCCTTCTAGGTACTATCCGACTCCTTTGATTATCGTTTACTTTGGGGATTATTGAAAACCCCTCACCAGGCCCTCTACTATTATTATTGCTATGAGCTTACTTTAGATTGGAACGCTCCTGAAACATGTGTTAACGGGGGTTTCTATTTTGGGACCTTTTTGAATACGGTAAGCCTCAAGACGTTAGTTTGTGTGGATAACTTATGGCTTAAGTTTGAGGCGCTTCTTAGATCTTCGAATCAGTTAAAGTAATAATGGATACATCAAACTCTCATGAATGTGTACATTCTACAAGTTTTATTGACATGTGATGGCCCTCAAGCATATGAATTCAGACAATGCTTGAAATATGAGATTATAAATTTATCCTATACTTTGACTTCAAAGCTTGTTGAAATGCTTGTTGGTAGGAAAATAGATGAATAGGGAAGTTATGAGAGCTACCCTAAAATGGATTCATACACAGCCTTAAGTAAAGGTGACAACTACCATAATGGGACTGTTCATACCTTATATGACGTTAAGGATAGAAGTCGACCTGAAATTATTTAACTTCATTATATAGGACAATGGTTAATACCCATAAATTGAGATATGCAAGTGGAGGTTGAATTATATAATATGATATATTATGCTATCAGGCAACCAGTAAGGATAAATATGTTATTTTAATACTTGGTTAGCGCGTGGAATATTTTCTGGCATTTACGATGATTATTATGTTAGCTAAAAATTGGTACTTGCATCTCAATTGTGAGTTGAGATAATGTTGATACTTGCATTTATAGTGGCTCGGACCACGCTTGCATATTTTAGCTAGCCAAATGTACCTTCTACCTATTAACAAAGTATGATGGTATTGTTGTTCGTAATTCATTCCCCTGAGTTGGACTCTTATACTAATGGAGGCATATAGAGACATGATAATAAACAACCAATAGGATATCTAAATAATATATGAATTTGCTGATTGGTGGAACCCTTGTTTACATAAGTATATTCTTTAAATTGTGAGATAAGTCTCAAAAGTATACTTACATATCCTTGATTTTCTATAAAGGTTGATACTTGGGTAATATTGATGATTATCATATGACTGACACTTGTATTTATTATAGAAGCTTAATGTCGTTGGTGCTTTTATTTAATTGAAAGATAATATTGTTGGACACTTATATATGTGAAGTAGGTTGAGGGTATTAGGTGAGTGTTACTATTGTTACTGTAATATAATTATGATTAAATGCAAGGTTAAGGTTGCATATCTTCTAGCCACTTGGAATTTTAGTTCATATGTAAGCAGATTTTAGGGAAGTGTTCAATGATGGGTATGGAATGTATTATCATGAGATGTGCAGTTAAGATTTGAATACATGATTAGGAATTATTTGATAGGGAGTATTGAAAACTTTCATTTATTTAAATGCTAGATGGCATAAGTTATTAGGTGAGGTTTATATCTTATCATGCTCAGTTCTAGCGAACTGACTCTAGTAAACATTTGTTGCAGATGGAATTTTAGCGAGTAGATGAGGGATAGACTTGTAAGCTTGAGCATCAACCTCAGCTGAGAAGTTCTTACATGAATCTTTTTTATATTGTTCAACTATTGATAACATACAATGGAAAATGTAGGAGAGGATCATGGTCTTAGTATAATGTATTTGTGGATTTTTGTCATCTTAACTTTGGACACCTTGGTTTGTTTGACCATCTTTGAAAATATTAAAATATTGGTTACTGCTTGTTGAGTGACCTTATTGGACTATTGGTATTTTAAGTGTGGAAGTAACCTTGTTTTGTTCTGGTGAATGAGTGTTAATTAAACTCTACCCTTGAAAAGAAATGTTGAGTAAATCTTGCTATGACTTATTAATAATGTGACATAAGTAAAAAAACGTGGGTTGTTTAATACTTATAAAAGTTGAACTAAAAGTTATATTTAAATAAATTAACGTAGAGGTTACCAACTTGAGAGCAAGGAATTCCTTAAAGAAATCATAGGCGAGACTATCTTTGTGAGTAAGAATTATATAACATGATAGCCCTAGCTCCTCTAGTGAACATTATTCCTTTTATGGTGAAATTTGTAAATTAACCCTAAGGTGAAATGAACTGTTAGTTGTTAGAAGAGGATGAGATTAAATAAGCCAGAGAAAGCTTAGCATTGTAAGAAGCATTGTACAAATCATATCTAGAGTCTTAGCAAATTGAAGTTAAGGACCGAAAGAGGTTACATAAAAATAAATGACCATCAATAATTTCCTCATTGTGGCTTGCCCTATCTGTAGGTGTGTTATGTGGTGGTTTCTTATGTTGTTTAGTCAGATAGAAAAGTAAACCATCCTTGGTGGGTGTGAACATTTCCGTGCTACCCTTGTGGTCATCCTTGTATCGAGTTATCCACGGAGTTAGTCGTGACCCCGGTGGTGGCATGTCATGTCGTGTTATGCGTAAAAAAAAAAAATATATATCCTGTATTTTACTGTGTTGTTTGGGTGTGAAATTTTTGGGTCGTTAATGCGTGTTTTAAGTCATCTCAAGATATCCTCCGCAAGTAGTCATTACTATATCGACATATTTCCTCATGTAATTTTGGTAATAATCACAAGACAATAGAACCCACTTAGCACACAAGCAACATAAGTATTAGCTAGTTTTGGGGAGGAATAATGATTATAATCTAACACTTTGGGATGCTCACCCTTTGGAGCTTGGTATTAGCTTCTTTCCTCATTGCTAAAGCATTTGGAGCATTTAATACCTTATAAATCATTTTTGTCTCACAATTCTTACTAGTGTGGGATTGACTTAATTGTATTTGAAGCTTCCATGATAAAAGTAATTATATTATTAATTTTTATGGTATTTTACTTGTGTGTTTAGGTTTTTTGATGATGACCTCTAGTAGTCGTCATTACCTTGATGACATTTTTTCTTGTATTTTTGGTAATAATCATAAGGCCAAGGGAACTACTTATCATAAAAGCATTGTAAGCATTTGTTGGTAGAGGGGAGGAACATTGAATGTAATCCACCACTTTGGGCTTTTCACCCCTACCCTCTCTCTAGTGGCAAAGCTTTTTGAGCATGTAATGTCTAATAAGATGACGTTATCTCACAATTCTGACCTATGTGGGATTAAACCAATTACAAACCAATCATGTGTTTGTATTATAAATTGAAAGATTCCACTAGCAATATGAGTAAAACATTACCTTTTTGTGGGATTTTACTTGTGTTTCAAGATGACCTTTATGAGTAGTCATTACCTTACTGAAAATTTTATTCATGTATTTTTGGTAATAATCATAAGGCAAGGGCAACCCACTATGCACACAAGTAGCACAAGCATTTTTAGTAGGAGGAATGATGCATGAAATTTGTTGTTTTAGGCATCTCACTCTCTAGTCTCTTTCACCATTGGCAATGCTTTGAAGATGTAATTGCTTATATGTCACCCTTGTCTCACCATTCTTACCATTGCGGGATTAAGTCAATTAGTGTAAATTAATTGAAGGTTTCCACGTGTAGAGGCCTTAAAATGGTTGCTGACATTTATTTTGTTGTATTTTATATATATGGCACATTTGCCTATATATATGGACAATTGGTCCAAACTAGGTGTTATTTAACAACCATGTTGACTTTCATGGCCTAAAACCCTCATTCACTTATCCCTTAATGATTAACCATAGAATCTTGACACATGTTAACTCCATCCATGCAATCATCACTTTTTTGTTTTTCGTCCCCTTTTTAATGGATGGGTCCACCCACCTTTATTGTTTTAAGTTGTTGTAAGTCAACATGTTAATAATTTATTCTGATGTTTGAATTCAAGTCGTCTATAAATATATGTGATTAGGTTCATTTTATCATTAGTTGCACTCAAGCACTTCTCATTTCCTTTTGGGAGCACTCTTGGGGCACTTAGAATTATTTCTTTCCTACAATGTATCTCTATTGACATCTTCGTTCCAATTTTAGGGGTGTGATAAATTAGTGGATCTCTTTAACACATAAATCCTTGACACTTTAGATTTGCATATTCATCTCGTTAGAGG
Source organism: Taxus chinensis (assembly GCA_019776745.2). Taxonomy (NCBI): domain Eukaryota; kingdom Viridiplantae; phylum Streptophyta; class Pinopsida; order Cupressales; family Taxaceae; genus Taxus; species Taxus chinensis. The sequence continues at coordinate 190,813,118 of CM034152.1, forward strand.
GGCACATTTGTTGAAGAGCACAAATTTAAGGGAAGAGGCAAAGGAATAAAAACATGCAAACATGTCAAGAGAATCATTTTGCATGTGACAACCACTTGCCAAGATCATTTATAAGTCTTGGGAAACAATCTCTTATCAGTTCCAATTTTTAGTGCAATATGGGAGTTAATGTTGAATGCACATGTTAAGGGTTAAATTATGGCGATAGGTTTAGTGACATCAAATAAAAAAGAAACACTTTTTATTCCTAACTTGTTTGATTCAACAATCAATTTGAAATTGTTTGATGTATTGTATGTGTTTAATAATGCTTAATTTGAGGTAGGTGTATTTTGTGCATTCATTTTGGTGAAGCCAAATAAAATTACACCTCCTAGAGTTTCATCTTTCAATGATCCTTCTTTGTGCATGCATCCTAAGCATTAATTTTTATGTATGCTCTTGGATCTTAATGTTTGGATTTGTTTACTTAATTGTGCTTGATCTTGAACCTTAGGCCCTTTCCCATTTCTATTTTCCAGAATACTAGTGCATTGGTCTTATGGGATGTATTTATTTTCATGTTACTTTTATTTTATACCACCAAAATTTAACGACTAATATGAGAAGTACTAAAATTAATCTTTTTGTTCAAAATTCCTTTGGATAAATCAATAATATGGATTTGTAAAAAATGAATCCAAAATTGTGTCTTCTTTGAAAGTAGATATGCCTTTGCAAATTAAATAAATATTTTTTATATATCTTTACAAAATAATGTAAATGATAAACAATAGACCTCTGATTATTATCAATAATGCACTTCACATTTTTGAATGACAACATAGCCAATTATTTTGATTATGGTATTATCTGAAAGCTCAACCTAGTAGCAACATTGATGCCAGTCAAAAATCCATGTCTCAAAATACTTCTCAGTTCATTAGTAAGCCAATCGAACCCATAGTGTCCAATTCATGATCTTTCTCTTAGAAAACCATCAAAATTTGTAAATATTATGGACATTCTAAAAGAAGTTGCATATGAAGTTTCGCTTTATGATGTATCCATTTCTAAATCTTTTCGTAATCCTATAATGCCCAAGAATTTCACCCAAAATGTCAAATTTGGAATCTATTTTTTTTAAACAATATCACATATGCACAAGGTCTAGCTAATTCGATCAACACATGAGTAATGCACTATACAATTATTTTACATTTGACATTCACACTAGTAGTTGACATATAGGAACAAAGGTCGATTCATGATACAACATTCCATAGGATGATACTATGTGGAGATACAAATCAAACCAAAGGACATTGTACACAATCAATCATAATTAAATTTAAGAAAAGAGACAACCCATTTAACCATCTAACCAAAGAATATCACCTGACTTAAATGTTTTGATTGTACATTGCCCTACATTATCATTACAATAGAGCCATTAGGATTCTTTCATGATCATGTCTATACATCATAGGATATAGAGGGTTGATGCAAAATCTAGTTCCCATCACACAAATTCTTATCCAAATTTCACCAATAGACATGTCATAGCCCACACTTGAATAATATGGAATTTAACACCACAATAGGAACATGTCATATTAACAATGGGTGTGAGCCCCATAGAAAACCCATATAGTCTCTTAGGCCTCTAAGATGAAATAGTAATCCAATAGTTCGCCACATGCAAAGAGAAACAACGACATGCAATTGTTTTTCAAGTTAGGGTGTAGTCTTGGAACCACATGCTTAAGGTTGATTCACAACATTTAACACATGGTGGGCATTTCAAGACTTACACGGATCATTCAATAGTAATCAAAAAGGTACCCCTACACATAGGAAAAGACCAATGGTTAACAACAACAAGGTCAAGGCACATTTACTTTCAAGTAAAAAAGAGTGGAAATATGATGACTACATGGTAGGACAGGGTCTGGCGACACAAATCACGACGGGTTCAATCAATGCACTTTATATCTAATACTACATTCAAGCCAACTGCACTGTAAAATTAGTGATTATTCAACATATCAATAGTTAATTATCAATTTAGAAGTGCTTATTTAAACACCGAGTCGGTTATTCAATCTACACTTTCCCTAGGTTAATTTTTTATTTTTTCTTTATAAGGATTCCCATTTTCTAGTTTCATTTAAAGAAACATACAAATTAATGTTAATATTCAGTATGGTTTAAGGGTTTGAGTTTGTTAGTGATTGATAGACAACAGTTAGTGTTAGCTTAACATCTATACATGTTGGACAAGGTGAAGAATACATATAAGCACATGTTGGACAAATCATAAGTGTTAGTAGATTAGGCCCATATACTTACTCATTGAATGTTGGCTACATATCATAAGAAATCAAGACATGATGTAATTTTGTTTAATGTGTTCACACATGTTAATACATTTATGCAAAGGTATCGACCTCCCCCACATAAATTCACTCAATTAGCTCTTATAGTTGCCCCATGGGGTAATGTCCCATAAAAACTAACTAGTGAACTCACATTTAATACCAAAATATCAAGAGTCAATTCTATGTAATGTGTTACACATGTATCAAAAAATCATAAAGGTACATACATGCAGATAAGTCCTTTAAGGTATTGTTGATTCCTCGTCATTAAGGTTGACTTCATACCCAACCTTACCTTCACGAGGGAGAATACATTCAAGTTTATTGTAAGAGAAGCTCAACCACAAGGCCTAAGATGTGACCTTACACTAATATAGAAGTCCTATAGTCAAGGAGGCACACAATCTCAAACTAACAAACCAAATCCACTAATATCAAACCTTCAACGCAACTCAAATTTCCTAAAGGATGGGGCACACAAACTGAGAACACATAGCTATAAGGGTCTTATAGGTAGGCAAGTTGGTCACCAAGGCCTTAATCGAGAAGGGTCCCCAAAGTCTTCCTAAAGGGTCATAATTGTATTTGAAGGGAGTTCCAAACATAAAATTTTGTTTCTAGGTCTTTCTGTAAAATATGACATGCAAAATAGAGCTCGCCATTGTAAATAGGGAGGAAAATAATGAAGGGAAATTGCATAGGGAACTAAACTTTAAGCGGTGGCCCAAAACTGCTTGGATTAAGAATCAGTTCTTGAATTTCCTAAAGTGGCATGAAAAATGAGGCATATTGTTGTAACATGGTTTGGACCCATATGTACCACCCACTTATACTCATATGAGATACAAAGATGCCAAGATACCTAACAACGCTACATGGCCCCATGAGGATGTAAAACTTAGTGATCTTATTATGAAAGAAAATAAATGTCCACCAAAGGTGGCACACATTTCACGTCATATGTGGGTCAACACTCACAAACTCACTAGAGAGATCCTTAATTGTTTAGTTTAAACTGGTAGTTAGAATAACCCCTTAAATGGTCTAACAAGCTTTAATGGGCATGCACACATGGCTTAGTGACACGACCAAGCTGTAAACCTAAAGGGCGTGTTAATCAACTCAATCAAATGTGGTCACCATAATCCTAGGTGAACGAGTGACCCCAAATGGGCCTAGTGTCAAAATATGTTAAATAACCTTAAAACAAGGAACAAGGTCCATTTATTAGGCAACAAGGTCTTATGAGGTCAAAAAAGGTTTGAAAATCATTTTAAATATTAATAATCACATAACTAGGGCCCCCCAGGTTTAATTTAAGGTTGATCTAACTTTATGGGAACATGAGGTTTTAATTTAATGTTAGCTTAAAAGGTAATCATGTGGTCCTCCTTAAGTCATAACCCCTACAAAGGTGATCCTAACTTAAAAACATAAATTGCAAACCATAACTAAGTTATAAAGACCTTAGAAAAGGTAAACCTGTGTTTAAAAGTCATATTGCCTCCAAAATATGGGGCATATACTCCCAAACTTTGGATTAGATCTATCTCCACTCTTGGATCCAAAAATCGATAATCATCCTTAAGGGATAGTTAAAAGGAATCTATACACCATTTGGAGCTCATTTTTCAACCACTATGGAGAAAAAAATACAAGGATTGGAGAAGAAGAGATTAAGAACAAGCACAAGTTCATGATAACACAATATGTTTGCATTCTTCTTAGAAAAACAAGTAGTTAGATTGTCCTACCAAACTCAATCTCTTTAATTTAATAACATGTATTTTGCAAGTTTCCAGTGTGTTGAAAAAATAGGTAGAGGTTTCTCAAGCCCATCCTCAAAACCTCATGGTCTCCTAACTTGTATAAAGCTTCAAATCCTTTCATACTTCTTAGTCGCTCAAAATAAAAAGCATGGTAAACAAACTCTCACAAAAATATTAATTATAAGAGATCAAGTAAGTAGAAGAGTAGTGTGCTTTTAAGGTTATGTTATTGACTGCATAATTTCAAAACAATAATGATAAAATGCAAGGAAATATTGGATAAAGTTTTGAATAAATTTCTTAGTTAAGAATAAATTTTAATGCCTCAAAACCTAATATTTTGAGCTTGCAAAAAACAATTTAAAAATAATCTAGTTTTTCTTAGTTTTTAGAAAAACTTCTAGGGTAGAGATCTTGAAAAACATTTTCAAGAACTTCTCCTCCTCGTGATTCCAACAAAAAAATAACACTTGATTTGGCTATAATGTTATTTTTTTCTTGGAATCATGAGGAGGAGAAGTTCTTGAAAATGTTTTTCAAGATCTCTACCCTAGAAGTTTTTCTAAAAACTAAGAAAAACTAGATTATTTTTAAATTGTTTTTTGCAAGCTCAAAATATTAGGTTTTGAGGCATTAAAATTTATTCTTAACTCAGAAATTTATTCAAAACTTTATCCAATATTTCCTTGCATTTTATCATTATTGTTTTGAAATTATGTAGTCAATAACATAACCTTAAAAGCACACTACTCTTCTACTTACTTGATCTCTTATAACTAGGTTATTTTCTTAAGTGATGAAGAAGAGGGAACATAGTAATGGAGATTTGCAATCCCTATATTCTACATACAACCTTTTCAATAATAAAAATGTCATTTTAAAAAATGGTTGAATGCAAATCATATAGTAATGGAATACTTAGATTGAATCTAGTATTTTTTACATTCATCATTTTTAGAGTGAGGAAGGGAGAGGGGAGGGAAAGAGAGCGAACGAGGGAGGGAGAGGGGGCGAGTGGGAGGGGGATAAGGATGGTGTAATGCCTCCATTTTTTTAAAAATAAATAAATACATAATAAAATACCAATAAAAATAAAATAAATGAACTAAAATTTAAAAACCCGTGATTCTTGTTGGGGGGGCGGTTTTTAGGGCAGAGAGTGCCTTTGTAGTTTTGTTTTGTTTTTTTTTATGAAGGGGAGTGAGCGCCGCCGCCTTGGAGGGAGGGGGGAGAAATCTCCAGCCTGTGTATAAAATAGGAGCTTCGAAATAGGGCACGTGAACCATTTGACTAAATGCATGGAAGGAATGCGTTTTAATGCACGTACAGCCGGATTCCACAGCTGTATTCGGCATCCTCCCAGGCCGTGCCACACCTGCGTGGGAAGATCAGGCAAGGAGGAGGAGTATTATTGTGTGTTTGGTCTGCCACTTTGCCAGCGTCCTCCCAACCGCGCCCAAACCTGCGTGGGCTCCTAGCAAACAAAGAAAAAATAGAGGAACTTTGTCAGATGTTGCAGTCACGCGTGCCCTAGTAGATTTGCATATGCAAAACGTGGAAGCATGCGAACTGTTCAAAAATGCCTGAAAGAAATGTGTTTTATGGACTGTAATGATGGCAGGATGTGCAAAAAACGAGGTTGTTGAAAAGGCCTTGGAAACTTTCAAGCAAATGCATTTGGTCTGTGTAAAGCCAGAATCCACAACCTTTGTTGATATCTTCCCAGCTTGTGTCAAAATGGGAGCTTTAGAACAACACATGGACTTCCATCAGGCAGAAAAGAGAGAATAAATTTTGTCAGATATGGTAGTTTCATTGTGCCTTAGGCGCTGGTGTTTGTTTTTGGCCAATGAAAGAATGAGACAACCTCTATTGGAATAGTATTTTTGCAACGTACAGAAGACACAGACCTCCTCGTGAGGCAGTCACGATGTTTCTTCATTTGCAGCAGGGCACCAACCAAATCAGTTGCGTATGCCAGCATGCTTCCAGCGTGTGCTAAGATGGAAGCTTGGGAGCAAGGTATGAGCAATAGAATCTGGTTTTCATTTGTAGGATTTTGTTCTTGCAAGCGGCATAGTGGATATGTGTGAAAATGTGGAAGTGTATTCAAGGCATGTGAATTGTTTGATTGAATGCCTCAAAGAAATGCGGTCTCTTGGAGTGCCATGATTTACAGAATGTACAATGGAGAGCATTTAATTAGTACAGAGAACCTTGTTATGCTCCATGTTGCTCTAAGAGCTGCCAAGGATATGGTCATCAACGGTGATGGGAAGTTGGAATGACTGGTGTGCTGGTCGGAGCAGTGGAATAGGCACCCCTTTTTGCAACAATCCTCATAAATCTTTCAACCAATTTGCTTGTTTCATTACCAGTTATGGATGAGGCTCTTTCAGGAAAAGATAAGCTTGATGACGTGTATGCAAAATGGTGGAGCTGAGGACGCTCGTGGACTGGTTGACGAAGTGCCCAAGCAAGAGACTGAACCCAAGCCTGTGGCTTCAATTGACTTCATTCTCTAGGCATGGTCCTTCTTCCCTTACCTCTCATAATTCTCGTGTTTTAGTTCTCTTTTGTAACTAAATAAAATTTTAAATGATTAGAAATTTTAATACAGTTAAATGTCCCTTCAACTCATTGCAAAACAATATAGTGTCGTGTCGCAACTCTCAAAGCCATTATAACTCGCCTACTTTAAACCACGAACTATCACCCTCGCTTCGAGATGATCTAGAAAACTCTTACTCTTTTGATCGCTTCAATATCGTTTTATCGACTAGACAAATTTGACTCTCCATTGATTAAGTTGACCTTCTTCCTGCTTAAAATAGTTAAATTTTACAACTTTCGGAGACTCACTAAGTACCCTTCGCAACTCTAGAAACGAGATGTGAAGTTTCATTCGTGTACCTTGGTATACGAGGAGTCGCCTTGATTTTTGGTTTGACCCGAAACGATCATATGACATCCTTTTGACGCTCTTATAGGAGCCCTGTTACACTGGTTTACAACAGTAGAGAGTTGTTAAAACTAGAAAGTTGGCTTTCGTTTTGGACCACCATTTGAAACCCAGAAAGAGAAATCATGTTCCGTCTTCGCAAACCCTCTAGTGTTTATACTAGACAACTGCATGGAACTTTCAGTTTAGGAAAGAGCACCTTTCGGGATAGTTTGGTGAAGCCATTTTGTAGGCCTCCGGTCGCAGTTTGACGAGGTCAAACTGGTCCAGTTTCGTCTTGTCGCTCCAGAAAACTTGTCGCCATTTGAAAATGGTTTACTAGTTCTCAGCCCCATCAACTCTGATGAACTCTCCTTATGTAGGGGAACTAGTAGGAGATGTCTCATTGCGTGCTTCTCCTTCGAACGTCAGTTATGGACATGGGTTTCTGGGCCCTCGAGTTAACTTTTGGCATTTTATAACTGGATGAACTACGACCAGTGGCCCCGGAGAACTAACCGCCAAACGCAAACCGTTCGCTCTTTTTCAATTCCGTCAGTTGCTATGAATTCTTGGTATATCTGGGGACACGTAGAAAGTTAATCGTGACATGCATGCTCATCGGAAGATAACCTTTGGAAGCGGTTTCTTAGCCTCCGAGCCCGTTTTGTACGTTTTGCAGCTAGTGAGAAAATGTAAAAGTAGAAAGCTGCGGACCCTTGTAGGGTTGCCAAATCACCCTAGAAACTTTTAACACACGTAAATAACTGTTTAAAACACTATAATGAAACTTGTGTGTATTGGAAACTTTAAACAAAATGATATTTTCTCTCTCTTCCTTCCTCTCTCTCTCTCTCCTGAGTTTATAAAATGAAGAAAAATGAAATGCAATGATTACATGTTTCTAGACCTTTTTTATTTCGATTGCATATTGTAATTATTGTCATATGTAAATGGGAACTGAAAAATGATAATTATGATTGTTTTAGGGTGGATGCCATGCTAGCGATTTATCGCTGATATCATGCTCACGTGGGTTTTGCAGGATGGAAGTTCGACGACGAAAAAGGTGATGTGTAATTTAATTATTATTAGTGTAAATTTTTTTATAGGTCATTGTAAAATGAATAACTGTTTAATGCAGTCTCTTGTTGCCGAAAAGTTATAAATGAAATTTGTTAATATGCATGATATGCTAGTTTTAGGGATACTTAGGGAATGTGCATCTAATCACCGGTTTAATTTGTTTCTTAGTTGTGTATGGCAAAAAGTATTTGATTTATACATAGTAAATATAAATTGAAGTTAATATATTGTAGTACTTTTCCAGCATTCAATAAACGATTAAATTAATCATTGGGTTATCTTCTTACCTTGTAAACGTAATAAAGAGTTTTAATGGGAACACTGAACCCTAATAAAATATTTGTGCTTAACTTGCCTGCATGTGTGATCCTTTTTACCTTATAAGAAATTTAAATCAGTAGAACAAACTTAACCTTTTCACCCGATGGAGCACCTTGGTTTAGGCAAATAAGATCCCTAGAAGAGGGGTTTATCGTCTTATAGGTACGTTTGGTGACATCGACATACACTAGACACATAGGAGCAACACAGTCAAATAAATATTCTGCATCGAATGAATTTCTTGTGAGATCCAGATGACATCTTGGAGCTAGTGAAATAGTGGTTCTATCACTTAAAATTTTGCTTATGAATAGATCCTCCTAGCTATAGGTGCCATCTTAGGCTAGTGACAATAGAGTGCTTTGATCTCTTACAGAGGGTTTATAGGGTGAATATGTTTAAAACCTTAATCTAATCTATAAAAGAGCGTAAAGCCCTAAGTGAAAAATTGGAATGGGACTAAACCCTAATTGACTAGGATGTTCACTTGTGGTTAGAAAACCATAATCTAACTCCTTGCATACGAAATTGTGTTTGAAAGATGTTTTTAGAGAACCTTAGAAACTGCATTCTTGTCTCATAATCCCTTGTTATGTCATTCTATGGCATTAAGGAATAAAGAATATTCCTTATGCGGAAACATGCTATGCAAGTATATGAGATTTTCGTGAACATAGATCATTTGTGGTTATGTGTAGTTTTAATGCTCCTAGCCTTGTACTTCCTTATGATGTCAGACAAGTGCTGTCGTAACTCTTTTGTTTTAAGACGATGCTAAGAACAAGACCTTAGTGCGATATAAGAGCATATCATATGATGCTACACACGAGATTTGAGATTAGGATTAAGGTCAATCTTAGAGTCCTTATCCCTTAATTAAAATTTTTCATGCATTGCAAAGAATATAAATGATCTTGGTGCGACCAAACTTCGAACAAACAACATCTATATAAATATAAAAGGAAGTCCATAAGTTATTGAACTTTATTAACTATGGTAGCGAAATAACTATTCCGTGATCGATGGAGGTTCTTGGGGAGCTATCTCGACTCTATGTCTTCCTTAATCCCAATACCTCATCTGGACATCACGTTAGAATCTCTTGTGTAGCAAGAGTAAATTTTATACACTAAATAAAAGTTTGAGAAGCAAAATCTTAACATAAGAATGAGAAAATTAGAATCTTGTAGGCATTTTGAAATATGGAGAATACTTATGTAAGTCATGAAGATTTGTCATAAGGGTAAAGAGCAAATTAAATGGTTGAACAATATGTGATCTGTGAAACGAATTTTCAGAACATGTAGGTGGAAAAAGGGAGAAAATCATGCTTACCTAATAAGGATCTTGGAATGTTAGCCGTAACTAAAATACATTTAAAGTAATAATATGTTGTGGGTTCGTCATTCCTAAAGTCACGTTTCTTGTGGTTGGGTCTTTGCTAGTATTCATTCGTTGGGAAAAGTGTGGCATTGACATGCCGATGTCGTCTGCATGTGTCTATGTGAGTCGATGACTTATGTGATTGTCGCATGTGTGTCGAGTTCTGTACTTGGAGCCCCTACTGTGTTGTGTGTCGTGAGCAATGTAAGTAAAAAAAAATTATCCTGATTTTTTTACGGTTGTATTTGGGTGTGTAAAATGTGGGCACTACAGATGGCGAGGGGGATGGGGAGACAGGGAGACAGGGAGGGAGAGGGGGAGCGAGTGGGAGAGAGAGAGAGGGAAGGAGGGAGGGAAGGAGACGTGGGCAGATGGGGAGAGGGAGAGGGAGAGGTAGAGAGGCAAGTAGGGAGGGAGGTAAAGGGAGAGAGAATGGGAGAAAGATAGAGGGAGAGAGAGAAGAAAGGGAATCATTATTTATTTTCAATAAAGAAACTTCTACATTCATCATTTCTTTCCAATAGAGAGATTGTAACTTTCACATTCTTCATTTCTTTTTTAGAGAAACTTTTACATTCACCATTTTTTTCAATAGAGAGAAAGTTTTACATCCTCCATTTCTTTCAGAGAGATATTTTCCATTCTTTCATGTTGTGGCATTACACACAAAACTAGATTACACAGTTCATTTTTTATTTCTTTTTTCATACATAAACCTTCATTACAAGATTGACAAACTTGTATAAAAGAAACACATTACACCTACTGTAATGCCCCCTCTATTCTAGACCATAGAATCTCATTTTGAGTAGTAAATCTACCCTATATTGTTAGTATGGAAATACACTTGATTTCCATCTAATTATACTCTTATTTAGGGTAGAGACCTAGTTTTAGTGTAAGATTAGTGAATCGTCGTGACACTAGTGCAATTGTACTTATCTTATAATTGGTATCCAAATGAGTTTAATGAAGACCTTTTTCCTTTTTCCCCAAGTGCGTGAAAACATTTCAATTCATAACTCGGACCAAAAATATAAGCAACCCTCTTCTTGATTGGAGTCCTACTCAAGAATATTTTGGGCACCTTTTCTCAAGCTAGTAATTGCTTGGAGAAACCTCCTTCAATAAAATCCTTACTCATTTTATTTTCATGAAACAAGTGTTGTTTGACTTTTTAGATGGATTAGAAATGTTTTCCGGAAGTTTGGAATGAATTTACTCGTAGTCTGGAAATTATCCTTGACAAGATTTCAAAACCACTTTTAGAGCAATTATTTTGTTGAATCCAAATCTTCACCTTGGGATAAACCATTCAAAATGACATGATATTTAAATGTGTAACTTTGCGAATAAATTTGTTAGTTCCTTTATTGTATTTCGTTTAGCTTAGGGAGTATAGATCCTTTATTTTATTTTATTTAGCCTAAGGCATATAATAGAACCACCTATTTTTATCCCTGATCATTTTTACCATTTTTCAATGAGTTTTTTTGGGGTGCTTTATTAGAACAAAGTAAATGAGTAGTCCAACGATTTTTTAACCTTCTCCTTTAATGCTTATTCTCTTTATTTTTAACCTCTAGATTTTTTTCGCAATCCCTTTGGCTAGGGTAAACTTTTTGGGATGGTTGGAAAGTCCTGTTCCACCCGGGACTTATTTACTCGCATGGCTTTTTAGTGGCATTTTATGAGTCATTTTAAATTCTCATCAAGGCGTTTTATAAAGGGACCTTAGTTTTTCTCATGGATTTTAGTTGCATTTTCACCTTATATTTTGTCATTTTCCATCAAGGGTGACATTTTATAAGCGGAGGATAGTGTATCACCTTCTTTGTATGACTTATAACCTGAAAACAATGCCCCAACCCTAAAATTAATGATTCATTGATCATCACCTTGAAGCTTTCTCCTTTGTCTTAGTGAATTCAATTGAAAAATAAAAATAGTGTAGTTATTGCGAGTAGTGGGATCCAATCAATAGTGTTGATCCGACGGGATTTCAAAAACCAAGACACAACCTTGAGTTTGTGCCTTATACATTTAAATGAATATAATTAAGATATTTTATTTTGGGCCATATAGATAATATCCCTCTTTTTATTTTACATAATTATTGTATATATCTATAAGAATAAATAAATATTTTATTAATAAAATATAATAAATTTATAACTCATACTCAAGAGAGAAAGCGAATAGATAATAAAGCGAAGCAATTTTTTTGAATAAGCATGCACCTAGAGAAGAATGGATTCACCTTAAATTGACATGTGATGATAGTATAAATGATGACACCTTCAAATAACAACTTTTTAAGATGCAAGTGTAATTTCCTCATACAAGCCAATATACACCAATTGTTAAGAACTACAAAGCATCCAAATACCCAAATGTTTACTCCCAACCTATCTCAAGGGCATTGATCACCTTATCTTGTTTGAAGTCATCCAATAACATGGATTATCACATTCATTAGAAAGCAAAGCTCAAATTCACTCTTTTCACCTTCTTAGTTCTCCTTAAGAGCTCTTGTAGCCCTAAAATCATGCCAACCTTATAGCTTTGAAAGAATCACAAAGTTTTAAACAAAACCAAATACATTTCAAGGCACCCATTTCCCCTTACAACATATATTTAAATTGCATACCCTTATGTTTAGTGCAACTCCCTCAAACTCCAATTTGTCTTCTCAATTAGCTATATTACCTTGTAGCCATGATATGTATAAATGTCAAAGTTTAGAAACACCCTTTATCAAAATCTTGCCTTTAACCAATTTTTATAGCCTATCTCTTTCATCAACTCTCCCAACACAACTAGTCCTTTTACAATTAGGTCTCTAGGTTGCAAATTAGGTTCTAACTAAGTTTTATGACTTTTGGGTAATTTCACCTTGTTTATTTGTTTTTAAACTTGCCTATCACCTTATCAAACCTCTTAAACACTTTTTTTTTTTGTAATCTACTCCTCATTCTTATCCTAAACACAATGCCATCACTGTCTTATCCATTTTGGTAGGGTTAAACTAGTCTTGACAGTCCTTTTAGATTTTCTTCCTTCATAATCCTACATTATGCTTTCCAAACTATTACATTACTCTTGTAACACCTCACTCCAACTACAATACCAATATTAGTAAGTGGAATATAATGAACTTGGTCCTTCTGATCAAAAATTGCATTCAACCCCTCAAAATAGGGTATAGGGGCAATTAAACTGTACTTTACAACTTTCAACCACATAATCTATTCAAACCATCTTGAAAATTTATGGAAATCTCTTCCCTACCTTTTTCCTCCTCACCAATTGGACGTTTTCAATGGTTATAAATGAAGTTATACCAAATTTTCTCTCTCAAACCCTTAAAACTGGGTTACATGCACAATCAAGACTGTATTTTAGCTTTAAGACCTTTGGAGCTTGTTTCTCCTTTCTTGAAAATTAAAAGGACTGTTTCAAATACCTAACACCTCCTCTTTACCAATTTTTGGGTTCTATTACCAAGTACAAGTTAATTTATGTATGTTTTCGTCTTCTAAACCCTGAGTAGGGTTTGCTCTGTCTGTGAATAACACCTTTTGGTCTATTTTGTTATTTTGGATCATCAAGCTTTTTCAAATCCTTTTCCCCAACTACAGACTCTTTAATAGCTTGTTCAACCTCCTATGACCTTGGCAAGTGCCTTAACTTGACTTATATTTACAAACCTCTCCTTTAGAAATCTCCCCTAAATTTGTGTCACAAAGTCCTCAAATTTGATGTTCTTGATCATGCATCCACCAATGTGGACTCAACACATATCAATTTATCACTCTAAAACTTTAAAAAAGAGTTAGACCTTTCTGAACACAAACCTATTTGGATTCCTTAAATCATTCAACAACTTAGACGGTGTAGGTTCTTAACTTAACCCTATTTTATCATTGCTTCAAGCAACATGGCTTTATAACTACTCTTCAAACTCTTTTAAGACTCAATTCGTGAAATTTCACTCTCGTCATTCACACATTAGATATTTCCACACGTTTTTTAGCATTTCATAAAGCGTACAAAACACAAGAGTACAATTTTCATCATAGACATTCAAATACAAACATTACACAGTTTACTTTTTTCATTGAAATATGTATTTTATTATTTTTCATACACACTTACGGACCTCCTGAGCCTCCACATGGCTCTTTCACATGTACTTCCACCTCTAATATTCTTTTGAAACCTAACCAACTTCTCCTCCATTCAAATTTCCTCCATATATGATCATGACTAAGGTAGTTACATAAGGTTCACTAACTCAACTAGAGTCAAATAGTGAGTTAACACATAAAACCCTATATGAGGGATGAAAGTATGTTGGTTACAAGAGAAGATGTCATTAATGACCTTTACATGACTTTATTCAACGTAAACTAAGACCAAAACTCCTAGAGTTCACTAGACAAATTCAAATATTTGAAAAGGGAGTTTTGGAGGGCAACTCTAAAACTTCATCATTACATTGCCATGGAGGTCCAAATGGACATGAGACATTCAAAGACACCTAAAAGGAACATGAAACACCTAAATCAAGCCAAAATTGGTTGAAAACCAAAATTTTCCTTTATATAAGATGGTGCTCCCACATCATATTCCCCAAGTGGGAAGATTTGCACTCATGTATAAATGTACGTCTTCTTTCTTTTCCTCCAATTTCATTTCCTTCTTTGAATTGCTTCTTCTTCTAATGTGTTTGAGGTCATATTCATTCTTCTTATCTTTCTTTTGTCTTCTCTTTGCTTGCCTAGCTTCTAGCTTGCTTGTCTTTTCTTCTTCTTGCTTCATTCTTTCTTCATCTTCCTCTTTTTCTTTTTCTTTTTCTTCATGTTTTAGCTATACCTTCTCATCATTTTCTTGTTTCTTTACACCTTCCACATTCATTTCTTGATTCACACCTCCACAAGCATAGCTAAAAGAAACATTAGTTTTTAAAAATAGAGACAAACTAGTCTCATTTGCATCTTCTTCATTCCAAAACTTGATTCCTTCACTTTCTTTCTGATTAACCTCTGCTGCTACCACTGTATTTTGTTGTGTATTATCAAATTCTTGCTCTATTTCTTCCTCTTAAATCTTCATCATACTTTCCTCTTCTTTGTATGCTTCTTTGGTTAAGGGTTCTATAGTATTTTCCTTGATTTTCACCTCATATTCTCCACTCAACCAAATCCATATGCACGTAAGAACTTTCAATGAGCCTTTCATCATGCTAAAAACAATACTTTCTTACTCGGCTGATCAAAACGAAATTTGACGTAGTTCACAAACTTCTTCTTGCATTCCTTGATTTTTGATCTTCTTGCCTTCTAAATTTTCATCCAAGGCATTGTTTCTTGCCTTCATTTCTTCATATTGTGTACCTGCATTCACACGTTAAAAGAAATTATAATAATGAAAATTTGGAGGCCTCATAGCCTCTTGAGAAGCTCCTTGCAAGAGCTCTTCTTCATCTCTTTTTAGTTTCTCTTCTTTTTTACTAGCTTCATCTTCTTCTTCACCAAACATCACTCTCGCTTTTGGATAACACAAATTGACCTGCATGCTTCTTTTCTCCCTTCTTTCCTCTCTTTTCCCCTTTCTTTCCTCTCTTTTCCAAGCCATCATTTTCTTCCTTCTTTTTTCTATAAGCCATTCTATAGGCCATTGCACTCTTCTTCTCATGTTCCATCTAAGAACTCGGTTTTCTTTCTTACTTCTTTCTATCATTAGTCCTGCATCTTCTTCTATCTCTTTTATCTATGCCATCACCTCTTCATGATTTAATCTTACCTTCCTTTCACTCTCTTTAGTCTTTTTGTAGTAGTCATCTAAAAGAAACCTCTCATTTTCACTCTTTTCTCTTCTCAACTCTTTTTTTCTTCTTCTTCACAAGCAAGTCTTTTCCACCTTGCTTCTTCTCAACACCTCACCCTAGGCCTACCTAGTATTTTGGTGCTTATTTTATCTTCTTTTTACCCTCCAATTATGTTTCACCTTAAACATCTTCTTACTTTCTTGTTATCTTCCTCTTGAAGCCTTCTAATCTAGGTTTCTTTACTCATTACTTCACTTTCACTCTTCACTATCTCTTTCTTCTTTTCACTTCCAAGAGAAAACCTACTCTGATACCACCTGACGAAAGTAGAAATGATGACACCTTCAAATAACAAAAAAATTGTTAGATGCAAGTACAATTTCCTCATACAAACCAATATACACCAATTGTTAAGAACTACAAAGCATCCAAATACCCAAATGTTTACTCCCAACCTGTCTCAAGGGCATTGATCATCTTATCTTGTTTGAAGTCATCTAATAACATGGATTATCACATTCATTAGAAAGCAAAGCTCAAATTCACTCTTTTCACCTTCTTAGTTCTCCTTAAGAGCTCTTGTAGCCCTAAAATCATGCAAACCTTATAGCTTTGAAAGAATCACAAAGTTTTAAACAAAACCAAATACATTTCAAGGCACCCATTTCCCTTTGCAACATATATCCAAATTGCATACCCTTATGTTTAGTACAACTCCCTCAAACTCCAATTTGTCTTCTTAATTAGCCCTATTTCCTTGTAGCCCTGATTTTGTATAAATGTCAAAGTTTATAACATACCACATTGTTTCATGAGAAGATACTTATATTTCTAGATACCCTTTATCAAAATCTTCCTTTTCACCAATTTTTTATAGCCCATCTCTTTCATCAACTCTCCCAACACAACTAGTGCTTTTACAATTAGGTCTCTTGGTCTAAAATTAGGTTCTAACTAATTTCTATGCCTTTTGGGTAATTTCACATTGTTTCTTTGTTTTTAAACTTGCCTATCACCTTATCAAACCTCTTAAACACTCTTTTTTTGTAATCTACTCCCCATTCTTATCCTAAACACCATGCCATCACTGCTTTATCCATTTTGGTAGGGTTAAGCTAGACTCTTGACTGTACTTCTAGATTTTCTTCCTTCATACGCCTATGTAGTGTTCACCCATGTGGGATCCAAACACAAGACCAAATATGCCGGGGTAATTCTTTTTTTGACTTTCATTTAGTGAAACAACTAAGTGACATCACATAGGATCACACGAGGTTTCTCCACATCACTTAAGATGACCACACCCACATGAAGAACATGCAAACTAAATGATGACACCCAATGCACAACAAAGCCACACTAGTATAGCAACAAGGATAGAACCACTACCCAACCATAACATGACCATCACGAGTATGCACCTTCCACATTATCACATTTTCATAGTTATAACTTAATTATATTCATATTTGAATGAGTTACAATCATGCAATGGTTGTGTGTTTTTGATGAATATTTCAATTAGTTGCTGAAAAATTTACACTTATGTAGCTTTCCTTATTATTTATAGGCTACATTTCTTTTACTTTGTTTGCCACTTAACTTGTGTCAGTTCCAACTATGTTAGTTTGTTTATCTAATCACAAATAGATTATGTAACTCAATGGTTACTTTGAAGTAACTTAACATTTACACAACAAAGATTTATTAAGTTGCGATCAATTTCCATGGTACTTATAAGCCATAGCCTGACACCCCAAGGGTACAGTAATGCGCACACTAGCAACACAACCAAAACACGAATAATTTAATTCACTTTTCCCCTTTTTGATTATTTGATCATTTAACATTCTTGTTTAAACCTTGATTATGATCCTGAAACATTGCTTATTCATTGAATATAACAAGTTTTGCCATTATTAAAAGGTTGATCACCTATGGTGCATTCCATTAGTCCCATCTGCTTTAAGATCATGTTAAGCATGCTAGCCAACTTGGCATATTTCAAGGTGTATGAGATATCATTTAATTACTTAAATAACTCAAGTATTTAAAATATACTTCACACGTGAGACATTCAATATAATATAAGGAGTTCAAATGCCTTTTATGACCCTATCTCAACTATTGGGTAAGTGTACGCTAAGGGTAATTTACCAATGATCCTCGTAGGAGTTACAATACTTAAAGACATCATTGACACTCAAGGGGTCTACCCCCCACCACGAGGCAAAATTAGAGAAACCAAATGTTGTTATCTCGTAACACTCACACAACCTAAGATAATTCAATATTACTTACCAAAGGTACAGTTCTATCTTGAAGAGCTTAAGGGTTTCAAACTCAATAGATTCATGCACACACAACCAGGTCATATGTTTTACTCGTGTCATTTAAATCTCTTAATGAGACCATTTGAGTGAGAAATCACCCCAATTATATTCACAATACTTAGGCTACCCACTAGAGTATAAGGACCATACACACACAAGAGAAATAGGTTGTTCGTGAGGATACTGAGACTACAACCTCTAGGAATAACGATCGTTCCCCCACCCAAAGTGATAGGGTACAAGTAGTGTAGTCATTTCCCCCCTTAATAGTACCTAAGTTATGGAAAAGGTATAACAAGGCTTGTCACAAGTACAAAAAAAAGAAAACAACTTGTGATAGTTTTAAAGCCTTTTCTTAGCACTAAAGAGGTTTTGGAGCTTAACAAGACTTGACTAAGAGTGAGGGTAAGATAAAAGGGTTATATACTCGTTTCATTTAGACAACTAAGGCAAGGTAAGTTTCATCCAATATTCTAAGTGTTTAAACGATGTAAGAGACAATTAATGTCGTAAATGTTTATTTTATCATCTCTAAAATCACATTATAACATTCCATTACAAATACAAATAAACTTCGACACACGCATGGAATAACTATTTATACATGATATTCATTTTCTCCTTTCAAAATGATAATAATTACAGTTATTCTAAAACAAAATAAATCTAATAATTTTATGCATTTTACAATTTCAGTACAACTATAACGTCAAATTCCTTCATTTATCTTACTTGTCATGCTACATGCGACCTGCAACAACCATTAGAGGATGGGTCAGCGAACATCTGTTGACATGGCATCCTCCTGTGATCTAGCACCAACTCATGATTATTACTTTTCCATTTACAATGAAATAAAACACTTTACATAATAAGGGAGATAAGAGGTGCATTTTCATTTTTCATTACAATGCAAAACTAGAGAGTAGAGAGAGGAGAGAGATACAACATCATGTTTTCCAAAAATCAATTTTATCTGAAACAAACAACCAAATCAAAATTCATGACAATGTCATACGTTAATGCCTACAATTTTTCTGCGCCAATAATTTAACTCAATATGGGCCCACAAAAGTGTTTTCTGATTCTACCACTAGTTTACAAAAACATCTGATTTAGCTCAAGTGGCTACAAAACTATGTTTAGAGAATTAATTTTTAGTAGTCAAACACACCATAAGAAAAACCATTTACCTTTACATGTGTACAAGTAATACATTGGAGTTGACGAAACTTAAAATTAGCAAACTCAGTACGAATGGTAACTATTTTTCCTAGAGCCACTAATCATAGTTTGACTAGTTTGACCCAGTCATTCAGTTTCTTTAGGCCTATAAAACTCCCTTGTAAAACTATCTTGTGAGGTGTTCTTATCAGAACTGAAGGTTGAAAGCAATATATATTATTTAAATACTAGAGGTATACAAAGGCCTATATCCATATCTTAAGTCGATGCACGAATGACATGCCAAAACCAAACTCAATTTTCGAGTTTTAACAGCTTTCCAACACTGTAAAAAAGATTAACATCGATCCTAAAAGGGTTACTCAAAAAGTACACAATGAACCCGTGACAGTCATCTTATGGTTCAATATAGTACTCCACATGACAAGGGGACTCATTTAAAATCTTAACTTTCCCGTTTCGATGTTTCAGAAAATATGTTATAGATGTTATTGGAAGTTGTGTTTATTAACTTTTCAATGTGTAAACAAGAAGGGTGGAATTTAACTAGAAATCAAGTTCGAACTCAACATTCAGGTAGTTTCCGTTAACCAATATGGTTATTAAATCTATCCATTTATCTAGGAGGTAATTTTGAGAAAAGGGTTTACACTCAAACTATTCCTTCAAATTACGTAAAAGAGGAAAATATCATTGTTTGTACTATAATTTATTTTGATTGAATCCGAAAAAAAAAAAAATCTTCCTTGTTCTTTTATTTTTAGTTTCAAGGAAAGGGAAGAACTATAAACATGAAATTCATACAAGAAAATGGTTGAGTAAAAACCATGCCTGAAAATCAAACCAGGGTACACTGGACTCCAAGCAGTCCACAATCACGATCTGTGAGACCATGCCATTGAAAAAGGATTTTCGTCGAACAGTTCACGAGCATTGGGTTAATCTCCAAAATTGTATACTTATCTTCTTGTTCACTTGCAATTTGACAACAAAATCCGCTGCCCAATATGCTTGTAGGTCGTCTAAAACTGTTCTAAAACCACAACGAAATGCTTTTGCAAACAACAGTGAGCCCAAGGAATTATCAACGGATCCACTTTGTGTATACAACAATCATTCCTGTCCAAAGCCTGCAATTCTCTGAGGCATTTTAACAAACAAATCACAGAAGCCCTGCTCGGGGTATGATAACTACTCTAAAGCGCTCCAATTTTAATTAAACAGAATACATGCCTTTCACATCTCCCACATTTTGCTTCCATATCAGACAGAATTTCTGTAATTTTTTTTTTTAATCCTCAGCGCTTTGATGGAGGTCCACCCGGTTTCTTTTCTCTCTCAGGCGTGAAGACAAACAGTTCACGTGCCATGTCTATGCTACCACGTTTTGCATACTAGTCTACCAATCCATTCTGTGCAAAACTGCATGTATTCAGTCTATAATACCATGTTTCTTTCCAGCAGGCCGCATTTTTATCAGACGTTTTAGTCAAACAGCTCTCATGCCTTGTGTTTATTTCCACATTTTGTATGAACTTTTACCAGTCCATATACTGATTTAAAGCTCCCATTTAGGCGCACACACAGGGAGAATACGGCTAAGGTTGTGGAATATGGTTTTGCATCTGCTTGAAAGTTTATAAAGCCTTTTCCGAAAAACATTTTGTCCATTCCCGTAACCATGGCATTCCATGAGCATTTTTTCAGACAACCCCTTTGCCTTGCACAGACACCCACATGTAAAAACCAGCAATCATTATTGTCCATTCACCACACCTCTTTCAGGCAGATTGACAAACTGTCCATAGGTAATTTCCACCCAAAACAGTGCCATTCAGAGCAAACCCAACACCAAACTACTCTCACACCAGGATAATCGCACTCAGAATCAAGGATTTTATGGTTTTTTTTTTGGCTAAAAACACCCACATTCCTTCTTCCTCCATCCACACATAAACCAAAACAAATCCTCTCAGGGATGAAATCTTCCATTAACCAAGATATTAAATATTTTCTTGAAATGGGGTTTGGCTGAAGCTCCAAAATAATATTGATTTATTTTAAATGAAAACAATTTAATTGAGCTAATTCATGATTTATTTAATTTTTTTTAATTATTTGTTTTAACCGAAACCTCCACCGCTTCCTGATACGACATTTAATTAACACATAATTAATATTCGTAAATGATTTACTTAGATCAATGTTACATTAAAATAACTATAAATATCAAACTTCAAGCACCGAAAATGGTCCGAGTTGGTTGAATCACAAGAAGAATGGCGTCACCACACACGACGAAGATACGCCAAGGGTTCCAAAAGTTCATCCGTGAAAGAACAACTTCCAAATTGCCCTTATTATTTTTACAATCACAATTGTTTGATTTAATTGCTACCATTATTTTATGATCGCGGAAAGAGGTTACGAATGTCCATTGAGCACTCCATTGGGACGAAAATGATAACACGACAAATGCGAGGCTCTTTATCCACGAAGGTGGTAACGCAAGGGGCATGACAAACTACATTTTACTTTCCAAACTATTTCATTATTCTCATAACACCTCTCTCACACTACAGTACCAATATTAGTAAGTGGAATATAATGAACTAGGTCCTCCTAATCAAAAATTACATATAACCCCTCAAAACAGGGTATAAGGGCAATTAAATTGTACTTTGCAACTTTCAACCACCTAATCTATTCAAACCATCTTGAAACTTTATGGAAACCTTTGTCGTACCTTTTTCCTCTTTCACACCAACTATTGGACATTTTCAATGGTTACAAATGAAGTTATACCAAATTTTCTCTCTCAAACCCTTAAGACTGGGTTACATGCACAATCAAGACTGCATTTTGGCTTTAAGAACTATGGAACTTGATTCTCCTTTCTTGAAACTTAACAAAACTATTTCAAATACCTAACACCTCCTCTTCACCTATTTTTTGGGTTCCATTAACAAGTACAAGGTAATTTATGTATGTTTTCATCTTCTAAACCCTGAGCAGGGGTTGGACGGTCTGTGGATACCACCTTTTGGTTTATTTTGTTATTTTGGATCATCAATATTTTTCAAAGTCCTTTTCACACCTACAAACCCTTTAATAGCTTGTTCAACCTCCTATGACCCAGCTAGGTGCCTTAACTTGATTTATATTTACAAACCTCTCCTTCAGAAATCCATCCTAAATTTGTGTCACAAAGTTCTCAAATTTGATGTTATTGATCACTCATCCATCAATGTGGACTCCACATATATCCATTTAACAATCTAAAACCTTAAAACAATTCAAGTGATACCTTTCTCAACACAATCCTATGTGGATTCCTTAAATCATTCAACAACTTAGATGTTGTAGGTTCTTACCTTAACCATGTTTTGTCATTGCTTCAAGCAACATGGCGTTATAACTATTCCAAGACCTAACTCCTAAAATTTCACCCCTGAGAATTCACACATTAGATCTTTCCACATGTTTTGTAGCATTTCATCAAGCATACAAAACACAAGAGTACAATTTTCATCATAGACATTCAAATACAAACATTGCACAGTTCACTTTTTTCGTGGAAATATATATTTCATTATTTTTCATACACACTTACAAACCTCCTAAGCCTTCTCGTGGCTCTTTCACATGTACTTCCATCTCTAATCTTCTTCTAAAACCTAGCCATCTTCTCCTTCATTTGAATTTCCTCCATATATGATCATGACTAAGGTAGTTACATAAGGTTCACTAACTCAACTAGAGTCAAATGGTGAGTTATCACAGGAAACCCTATATGAGGGATGAAAGTATGTTGGTTACAAGAGAAGAGGTCATTAATGACCTTTACATCACTTTGTTCAACCAAAACCCCTAGACTTCTCTAGACAAATTCAAATATTTGAAAAGGGAGTTTTGGAGGGAAACTCCAAAACTTCATCATTACATTGCCATGGAGGTCCAAATAGACACGAGACATTTAAATACGCCTAAAAGGAACTTGAAACACTTAAATCAAGCCAAAAATGTTTGAAAACCAAAATTTTCCTTTATACAAGGTGATGCTCCTCCATCAACATGGGCTTCTTTCCCTTGTCAAACTCTCATATCTAAATGTTTTGGGTTTTGGGATACCATAAGAAGCATTAATTAGAGTGTGTGTGTGTGTGTGTAAAACATGATGTAGTTTTGTGTGGATGTGCTTGCTTCAGTATGTATCACGTGAAAAGGTGGTGATAGGAAAAGCTTTACATTTGGTAGACCCTCGGCTATTTTGATATTTAAGGAAGCCTTAACTCCCCGGGTAAATATAGATAAACGGGGAAACAGATCGGGTTTCGGAAGAAAAGAAGCATGTCGCAAGGGTTGGAAAACCCGATACAAAAGCAAATCGGGTTTCGGAGGAATAAGGCGGAGAAACATGGTGGAACGACATGTCAGGGGGGTCTCCAAAACCCGACATCAAAGGACATGTCGGGGGGTCTCCAAAACCCGACACAAAGGGGAAATGGCGGAGTGCGGAGGAAAACTTGGAAAAATTTCAAGTTTTGGACAAATTTGCAAAAGGAAAATTTTAGCCCGCAGGCCCGCCGGCGAGTCGGAATGTGCCACACGTCAAAAGGGGAAGCAGAGTAAAAAATTTGCTAGGTTTTGGTGCATGGGAGAACATGTCGGGGGGTCTCCAAAACCCGCCAACAAAGAAAAGATGTCGTCGGGTCTCCAAAACCCGACGCAAAAGGAATCGGGTTTACAGGGCGGAGAAACATGGTGGAACAACATGTCGGGGGGTCTCCAAAACCCGACATCAAAGAAAATATGTCGTCGGGTCTCCAAAACCCGACGCAAAGGAAATCAGGTTTCGGCGTCAGGGAAGCACGTTGGGAAAACATGAAAAAGAAGCATGTCAAGCACCCCTCCGAACTCGATGCGCATGCAGGTTCATCTTCCGCCCTGACACAAAGGAAAGCTCGGAAATCACGTGGGAAGTGGGTTTCGGGAGAACGCGAACATCAAGCAGCATGTCGAGGCCATCCCCAAGCCCGATGCAAATGCGCGAGGGAATCCCGAATCCGACAGGCGCAAAATCCCGACGCGGTGGGCAGTTCGCCATTTTTTCGAGGTGGTGAGTTTTTACCTACCGCCATGGTTGAAATGAAGTTAAATGCAGTCTTGGAGGTAGTTGGGGTGAAAACTTTCTCTTCTCCTCTCATTTTTCTTCCTATATAATGGCCAGGAGCGGCTCTTTTCAAGGGTTGGACATTTCTTTTGCATCCTCCCTTCTCTCCTGCTCGCAAGAGGATTTGTGGAGTTTTCAAGCCTCCCATATGGATTGTAATGCCGTTTTTTGCCTCTTGGCCACTGCAATGTACTGTATCGACCTTTGAGCAATATATATATGTCTGTGATTGATTCTAAACCCTCTCATGTATTCATTGCTGTTATTTTGATCTCTCATTGCATTTTGGTTTCCTGTGCATGGTGTTGTATTGCATCTATGTGGTCTGTGTTTATTATTTGCAAAATGGGTGTTCAACATTCCTCGGTGCATCACCTCCTTAGCTTAGGTTTATTTTTATGCATTTCTCTCTCCCTGTCTCCTTGGTAGTTAGATTAGGTTTTTGGGTAAACCTCTGCGTTTATTCGTGCATATGAACAGAGGAATAGGAGCCGGCCTTCATCCAGAGAGCTTTTCCGATTTCGCGAGGTCCCACACTTGGGAAAAGCTCCATGTTGTGCAGTCGCACTGAGACTTTCAACCCATCGTGTTGCAGAGTCCCAGGGGTGCTGTGATTTTGCACCAACAGTTTTGGCACGCCCGGTGGGACCAAGAGGTCATTCCACCAAAATTTGAAGGGGTTTTCGTGAAATTTCACTCAAGAAAATTGCAAGTTTTAAAACTTTGGATTTTGCTCCGTCCAGACTGAACTCCGAAATCATTTTTTAAGGGTTTATCTTGCTCAAAATAGGTCAAAATTTCAGCAGTTGGTAGATCTGAGGGGAACCTTCAAAAGGGTATCCTTAGTTTTTTGATATTTTGATTTCCAAAATTTCAGGTAAACAGTGATTTCGGGTTTTCGGGGTCCGAAAACATCAAAGCAGACCCAACAGTGTTTTCGGGTTTTGGGGGATGCATTGCATGATCCTATACGCAACAGCAGTCTTTTCGGGTTTTGAGGGATGTCGAGCATGTCCCGAGTTCCGACCATGGCAATTCGGGTTCTGTGAGTTGCATTGCATGACCTGAGTTCCGCCTGTAGCTTTCGGGAATCCGCAGCTGCACAACAAGGCCTAGATCCCGGATTGAAGATTGTCTCCTCTGGGTCCTTCAAATTTTAAATTATATTTTCAATACTGTCAAGTTTGGTGTGTAACTTGGCAAAATCTAGCCTTCTAGAGGCTTGTTATCTAACACATCTGGCGACTCCGAAGGGATAGAGTTCAGTGGTGTAGCAGCACGAGTTGCCCAGGCACATGAGAAGAATTCGGACAAGGTCTAATACTCGAGAAGAAGGGCTATTTGTCCACTTGCAACTTTCACCAGGTTGGGGAAGGAGAGGAAGAAGATCACAAAGATCGCCATCCCCACCTAACAGGACTTTGTCTACACCTCCACCTGGTAGACCTTTTCTCGCATCAACCAGGGTTCTTAGGCCAATCATAATGGCGCATCTACCACCAAATCCCTTTGTCAATTTCACGGGAAGTAGTCCACTTGCCCTAAATGCTCAGAATCAAATTCCAGTTGCAGCGCTAAAGAATATCCCCTATTTTACAAGAGAAAATCATACTACTCCTATTAATCACATCCAGGATATTGCTAATGTATGCGCAATCCACGAAATAAATGAAATGGATGTTGCAGTCAAGTTGTTGGCTTCATCTTTCAAAGGTAAGGCCTTACAATGGTTTAGGAGCCTACAGCAGGGTCTATTACGAATTGGAACCAACTTTGTTCAGCTCTTTGTAGCCAATTCGGGGAGAGGGCGGACAATTTGTCTTTATTGGAACAGCTGACAACAATCAAAAGGGCTCCTAACGAACAAATGGCAGATTTCAACTTCAGGTTCCAACGGACATGGGACAGGATCCCAATAACTGTCAGACCAACTGCCGAAGGAGCATTCCTTTATTTCTTAAAGGCTATAAATTCAGACATAGCCATGATGATCCAGTCAATGGGAGGGACAACACTGCCAGGGGCCTACGACACAGCAATCAGAGCAGAGAACTGTTTGATCCAAGCTGGCAAGCTTGCACCAAGGCCGCCAATGCCTCTCTATCCAGAGATGGGAAATCCTACAACCAGTCAAGCACCAGAGTTGAATCCCATTCCAACTCCTAGAAATCAAAGCAATAATGAGGCATCCACATCTTCAAATACTTCAAAGGAATTGCAGGAGGTCATGAAACAACTGCAGAACCTTGGAAATGAGCTAGTGACTATCAAAAGACAGCAAGCTCAAAGTGCTAGACCGTATCAGCCTCAAGCACAGTACCAGGCTAGGCCCTCATACCAACAGAATAGACCACCACCTCAGGCTGCAAATCAAAACCAAAACCAAGGACAACCTCAAGCTGCCAGGCCATTTCGGCCGTATGATCCAAATACAACGACATCCTCAAGAGCCTTGGTTCCAATGCAAAACAACATGGCACAGGAGTACGACTGGTGTTACCCTTGCAATCTCCCTCACAATCAGTCAGCATGTTTCAATGGTGCACTGAATCAGGCCTTGATGGTGCAAACCATTGGTGTTCCTCAAGAACCAAGCCAAGAAGGGAACCAGCAGCAAGAAACGCAACAAGAAGGACCTCCAACAGAAACCACATTGGCCAATTGGCAAACGGAAGACTTCTGTGGAGTTAACCAACAGCCTTTTCAAGGCGTGGCTGCCAACACACGGTCAAAGAAGAGAAGCATAGAAGAGGGACAACCGTCTAATCCAGTTGTTTCTCAACCCACTCTTACACAACAAGGGGTCAGCAGACCAAACATAGCTCCAAATGTGCAAAATCAGCCTAAGGTACCTGTTGCAGCAACACATGCACCTGTTCAAGTTCCAGAAAAGGTTGCACCAAGTAAGGGGCAGCAAAAGGACAGTTCATCCCCCTTCAACATCATCGATCAAATGAAGAAGACACATGTGAACATTTCCATGTGGGAATCACTGGCGATCCCAGGGCAACGAGACTTATTGCAAGCTGCAATGGCTAATTGGTCTGCCACAAATGTATCAAACCAGGGACATGAGAAAGTTCTCACTAATGCAGTGCAACATGATGGGGGCCAGACAAGAAAAAATTTGAAGCCTCCACCTTTCTATGTTTCATTGATTGTTGGAAACCACTTGGTACACAACTGCATGATAGATTCAGGAGCAAGTAGTTCAGTGATGCCGAAGCAAATAGCGGATCAACTGGGTCTGAAGTATGAGCCAGTGCTGAAAGGAGTAGTGCAGCTAGATGGAACGGCAGTGGGAACAGTTGGGGTCATCAAGGGGTTAAGCCTAACACTACATTCATGTCCTAATGTTACAGTCCTGCAAGATGTGTCTGTAATTGACCTCCCGCCACTCTTTGCGTTGTGTTTATCAAGGGACTTCACTGCAAAGATCGGTGGATATTTATCTACAGATTGGTCGCACATGATTTTTAGGACAAGGTATGGGGCCAAAGCAACAATCATATCAGAATCAATTGCCAATTTCCATATTGAGCCTCATGTACCAGGCCCTATCAATGCAAATTGCTCAGCTTTTGATCAGGAGGAGTGTTCAAGTGATCTAGAAGCAGGTACTAAGGTCGAGGGAATTCCTGATTTAACTTTGGATGAATGGGCAAACAAAAGTCATGAATTTGACCCATACAAGGAAATTGAAGAATCTGAATTGGGCGTGTATTGTGTACACGAAGAAAATTCACCCATTCCTGACATCATTCAGCCTGAACAAAAGAGATGAAAACAAAGTTTGGAAATTATTCTTCGATGGTTCGAGAAGCAGACAAGGTGCTGGAGGTGGTGCAATGTTGATTTCACCACAAGACATCAAGTATTATTCAGCTTTTCGTTTCCAGTTTTCTTGTTCAAACAACACAGCTGAATATGAGGCCTTGATTCATGGACTTCATTGGGCCAGGAAAAGGGGCATAAAGAACTGCAGGTGTTTGGAGATAGCGAGCTAATCGTCAACCAAGTTAGGGGACAACATGCTACAAAGAACGACTTGCTAAAGAGCTACAAGAATAGGGTATGGGACCTCATTGAGGATTTCGAAGCTTTCAACATTGTATCCATACCCAGGAAGAAAAATGAAGCCGCAGATAGGCTCGCAGCAGTTGGAGCAACGTTTGATGTGGTTGACAACATCAAAAGAGAAAAAACACAGCCACATATCCATGTGGTTGTAAGGCCAGCAGTTCTAGATAATAACACGAGCTGACAGGTGTTTGAGAACGATCAACAGATCGTCAATTTCTTGCAAGAAGAAGCTGAATTCTCAGCTAGAAATCAGGATAGGCTAGAGCAGCAAGTATGGGGATCAAGTAGTGCAGCTACGGACAAACAAGCTTCCTAAGGGTTTAGTAACGTTGGAGTCTATCTTCAACCCTAACGACCAGTTTCGTAAGGAAAAGGCTAACATACAGGTCAAGAGAGAAGATTCAGAGCCAATTCCGGTTGGGGAAGGCAAAACACTTCAAATTGGTAAAGTGGCCACTGAGCAGGAGAAATCAGATTTCATACAGCTTTGCCAAGAATTTCCAGATGTCTTCGCTTGGAGCTATGAAGACTTAAGAGGATTCGATCCAAATTTGGCACAACATACCATAGAATTGGATCCAGATGCTAAGCCCGTCAGGCAGAAGCAGAGACCAGTCAACCCTCACATTGAGCCTCTAATGAAGAAAGAGCTTAACAAGCTAATAGAGGCAAGCATTATATTCCCGATCAAGCACTCAAGCTGGGTTGCGAACTTGGTTCCGGTCAGGAAGAAGAGCGGAGAAATCAGGTTGTGTGTAGACTTCCGAGACCTCAACAGGGCATCTCTCAAAGATCATTACCCACTTCCTTCAATGGAACAAATATTGCAAGTAGTATCCAGTTCAGAGAGATTCTCTCTCCTAGATGGCTACTCAGGGTATAATCAGGTGATGGTGAAAGAAGATGACCAATTCAAGACGGCTTTCACCACCAAATGGGGGACATATGCCTACAAGAAGATGCCATTTGGGCTATCAAATGCTGGAGCCACCTTCCAAAGGGCAATGGATATGGCATTTAAGGGGTTGATCAATAAAATAGTTCTAATATATCTTGACGACATCACTGTATTCTCAAAAAATGCAGTGGATCACCTCTTTCATCTAAGGCAGGTATTTCAGAGGTGTAGAAGATTTGGGGTATCATTGAATCCCAAAAAATGCATATTCTTGGCTCACGAGGGAAAACTTCTAGGCCATATTGTTTCAAAGGAAGGGTTGACGATTGACCCAGAGAGAGTCGAAGCAATTCAAGCATTGCCATTGCCAAGTCACAAGAAGGCTCTTCAAAGCTTCTTAGGAAGGATCAATTTTGTCCGCAGGTTTGTTCCAAACTTTGCAGCTCTCGTAAAACCAATAACGCTGATGTTAAAGAAGAGCATGGCATTTTAGTGGACATCTGAAGGCAAGGCAAGTTTCGAGGCAATAAAGGAAGCTATATCTCAAGCTCCGACTCTTGTCAATCCAGACTTCTCCAAAGATTTCATGTTATATGCCTTCGGTGGTGGAGACACAATTTCTGCAATCCTGGTACAACAGAACAAAGAAGGATTAGAACAACCAGTTGATTTCTTTAGTCAAGGCTTGGAGGAATATGAAACTAGATACTCTTTCATTGAAAAGCATGTCCTTGCAGTGATCAGGAGCTTAAAGAAATTCAAGCACCTAGTCTCAAACAACAAGATCCAATTGTTGGTCTCTCATGCGGGAGTCAAGGACTTCCTTCTAAACAAGGATCTGAATGAGAAGCGTGCAGGATGGATCACTCGTGTCATGGAATATGACATCGAGATCAAGGTCACAAAGCTAGTACGTGGAAAGGGACTATGCGAACAGCTAGCCTTGAGTCAACAAGTTGAAGCAGGTGATGAAAAAGAGACTGCCTTGGTACTACAGGATGGTCAAGAACATGAAAATGATGATGTGCCTACTCCTTGTTGGACTCAGAATATGATACACTTCCTACAGACAGGCCTATGCCCTCCAGAAATGAGCAAAGCAAAGAGGAGATACTTTAGATTACAAGCTATTCCATATGTGCTTGTTGATGGTGTTTTGTTCAAGAAGGGACATCAATGGAGTTCTATTGAGGTGCATTGGGACAGGTCAAATTGAGAGGGTGTTACGAGATTTTCACGATGAAGATTCTGGTGGACATTTTGCCCCACGAGTAACAGCTCTCAAGATAATGAAAGCAGGGTATTATTGGCCCACAGTGTTCAATGACTGCTATACATGGATAAGAAAGTGCAAGAAATGTGCACTCTTCACAGGCAAAGAAAGACTAGCAGCACTTCCATTGCACCCAATTTTGGTTGACCAACCATTTATGCAATGGGGATTGGACTTCGTCGGGGTCATCAACCCAAACTCAAGCCAAGGCCACAAGTGGATTCTCACGGCAACGGACTACTTCACCAAGTGGACTGAAGCAGTAGCGCTCAAAGAGGCAAACGAGTCTAATATACTAGAGTTTTATGAAGGAATAGTGACCAGGTTTGGTGTGCCGGCCACTATCATATCAGATAATGCATTGGCATTCATAGGTTCCAGGATTACAGAATGGGCTATCAAGAATGGAATCCACTTGAGCACCTCTTCAAATTATTACCCGCAGGGTAATGGACAGGCAGAGTCCACGAACAAAAATTTGCTAAGAATCATCAGGAGGACTCTGGATGAAAATCAAAGAACATGGCATACCAGGCTAAAATCAGCATTGTGGGCTGACAGGATAACACCAAAGAGGTCTACAGGCAATTCCCCTTACAAGTTGGTCTATGGAAAAGAGGCAGTATTGCCTATATCATTAGAACTGCCTGCTTTGGAGTTCATAAAGCAATTGGAGTTGGCTGAGTTCGAACCAATGGAGGCCAGGTATGCAGAGTTGATGGAATTGGCAGAAATTAGAGAACATGCAGTTCAAACAATTGAGAAAGATCAGGCCTTAGTGAAAAGATGGTTTGATAAGAAAGCAAGAGCAAGGACCTTCCTGGAAGGGGACTTAGTTCTGAAATGGGATGCAGATCGGGCAAAACCGGGAAGGCATTCCAAGTTTGATGCCATTTGGAGTGGCCCCTACATGGTCATGGAATGTAAAAATAGCAATGCCTTCCAATTGTCTACATTGGACGGAGAAGAACTTCCGATTCCGGTCAACGGAATCTATCTTAAACATTGCTACTGAAGAGAGAAAAGTTCTACCCTTGTAAATATTAGCCTAGTTTTCAATTCCTCTAAGTGCGTATGCACATTGTCTTGTTGTAGTTAGGTTTCAGTTTCCCTAAGTGCTTTGGCACAGGTTTTGTTGCTCCTGGGTTGGTTTTCTACAGTTCAGCGTGTTCTCGGAGAAGGAGTTCAGGTATCAGATCGGTTTCAGGTTATTGCTTATGACTCCGTGCCCAATGGATCGCTAAAAGGCCATTGATCTTCTACCTAGCAGGCAGGTAACCCCGTGAGTCGCCAAATTGTTGTATATATTTACCCCCCCGGGTAAATATAGATAAACGAAGGAAATCGGGTTTCAGGGAAGAGAAACAAGGTGGAGAAACATGTCGGGTTTACAGGGGTTTCGGAATCAAGAAACGGGTCTCCAAAACCCGACAGCAAAACATGTCGGGGGGTCTTCAAAACCCGACACAAGGGGAAAAGG
Organism: Taxus chinensis; assembly: GCA_019776745.2. Lineage (NCBI taxonomy): Eukaryota > Viridiplantae > Streptophyta > Pinopsida > Cupressales > Taxaceae > Taxus > Taxus chinensis. Next base: position 190,845,236 of record CM034152.1, read on the forward strand.
TCCGGAGGAACTCCTCAATTCAAAAACATCAAAGGACATGTCCAAGTTTTGGAAAACAAAAAGGGAAAGGCCCGTCGGGGGTCTTCGGAACCCGACACAAAGGGAAGTGGCGAGAAGCGGAGGAGAACTTGGAAAAATTCCAAGTTTTGGGGGCCCGCGGGCCCGCCGGCGAGTCAGAATGTGCCACGTGTCAGAACAGCGGAGTGAAAAAGTTTTCATGTGTTTGGCGCATGGGAGAATTTTGAAATTTTGGCCCGGAGCCAATGGGGTCCAAAGCCACGTGTCCCAAAACCCGACGCAAAAGAATCGGGCGGGCGTCATGGGGAAGGAACATGTTGGCCAAGGTTTGGTCAAAAGACATCAAAGGAATATGTCATGGCCCGACCAATGAGAAATCTCCTAAAACCCGACATCAAAGAAAAGGCAAATCGGGTTTCGGTGGCGCAAAACATGTCGGGGGGTCTCCAAAACCCGCCATGCATGTCGTCGGGTCTCCAAAACCCGACGCAAAAGGAATCGGGTTTACAGGGCGGAGAAACATGGTGGAACAACATGTCGGGTGGGTCTCAAAAACCCCATCAAAGAAAATATGTTTTCGGGCCTCCAAAATGCGCAAAGGAAATGTCGTCGGGTCTCCAAAACCCGACATCAAAGCAAATCGGGTCTCAGCGTCGGGGAAGCACGTCGGGAGAACATGAAAAAGAAGCATGTCGAGCACCCCTCTGAGCCCGATGCACATGCAAATGCAAAGGAAAGCTCGAAATCACATGGGAAGGGGTTTCGGGAGAACGCGAACATCAAGCAGCATGTCGAGGCCATCCCCAAGCCCGATGCAAATGCGCGAGGGAATCCCGAATCCGACAGGCGCAAAATCCCGACGCAGGTGTCGCAGTTCGCCATTTTCGAGGTTGTTGGGTTTTACCTACCGCCATGATTGAAATGAAGTTAAGTGCAGTCTTGGAGGTAGTTGGGGAGCTCCGATTTCTTCTCTTCTCCCTCATTTTTCTCCTATAAATGGCCAGGAGAGGCTCTTGTAAAGGGTTGGACATTTTCGTTTGCATCCTCCCTTCTCTCCTGCTTGCAAAAGAATTTGTGGAGTTTTTAAGCCTCCCATATGGATTGTAATGCCGTTTTTTGCCTCTTGGCCACTGCAATGTACTGTATCGACCTTTGAGCAATGTATATATGTCTGTGATTGATTCTAAACCCTCTCATGTATTCATTTCTGTTATTTTGATCTCTCATTGCATTTTGGTTGCCTGTGCATGGTGTTGTATTACATCTGTGTGGTCTGTGTTTATTTTTGCAAAAACGGGTGTCCAACATTCCTCGGTGCATCACCTCCGTAGTTTAGGTTTATTTTTATGCATTTCTCTCTCCCTGTCTCCTTGGTAGTTAGATTAGGTTTTTGGGTAAACCTCTGCGTTTATTGGTGCATCTGAACAGAGGAATAGGAGCCGGCCTTCATCCGGAGAGCTTTTCCGATTTCGCGAGGTCCCACACTTGGGAAAAGCTCCATGTTGTGCAGTCGCACTGAGACTTTCAACCCATCGTGTTGCAGAGTCCCAGGGGTGCTGGGTTTTGACTTTCACACACAGAAGAAAGCCAAAAAAAGTGCAGGAAAAATTAAAAATAACATTTAAAGCTTTGGAGTAGTGGTTGGTGAGGAGCAATAAATGTATAAAAATTTTCAAATATATAAAAAGGGCACAGGAAAAGCTTATTCTTACCTTTCCTATTAGATAATTCATGTGATTTAATAGTGACTAAGTGCATTAAAGTGTCAAAACCTATTACAAAGATTGATCCAAATATTGAAGTCAAACTAGAGTAGAGTGAACATGCATTTGAGTGTGAAATCTCCTTCTATGGAAGTAGAAGCATAGAGAGAGGCATAAAAGATTCAAGCTAGGGTTTGAGGAAAAATGAATTCACAGAATTCGAAGTTGTAGGATTAGGGAAAAGGATTGTAAAGAAAAAAATAGAGCATGAGGAAAGGCAGAAAAGATCAAGGATTTGAGAGATTGACACTCGATGTTGAAGCATGGAAATTGAGTAAGTTTATTCAACAACTAGGGCATGTATTTTTTGCAAATTTGAAGGTTAAGAAATTGAAAAGTTCAACATGGCACCAAAGAAGGAAGCCACATTCACACAATCACCCAAGGGAAAGGGTAAGGGAAAAAACAAGAAGCCATTTTTTAATGATGCACCATAGGAATGGTTTTCAGGATGCAGTACCCCCAGAGGTGGTAGCAGGTAAGCCTTGAGAGTCACATCTAACAAAGTGCAAAATTAGTGATTATAACCATTTCTCTGGCCCACGAAGCATAAATAAGGAAGGACATGATGACATAGTTGACCCAAAGAAAAAAAGTAGGGAAAATGGTTTATGATGGTACGGTGAAGGATTTAGAGAGCGCAAGACAGTTGCAACTTTATAGGGAGAAGAAAACACAGTGGCTGATGTTGGTAGTTCATGAAGACTTTTTCTACTTTGTAGGGAGAAGAAAACACATTATCACATAGCTAATTGAAAGGGTTACAAGTTTTCATAATTTAGGCATTGAGATTAGGAAAGACCTAGAAGATGATGAGGCAATGGAGGTCATTGCCACCAAGTTCATTTATCAAAGTGGTAATCACACAATGGATATCACAAGTATCACTAACCTTGGCACGAGAGTTACAGTGCACATGGTAAGCTATAAATTGGGTGCCTCTGAGAGATGGATGTAGGTGAACAAGAAATAATTACACATAGTACAAAAGATGGTGCAGAATAGAATGTACAACATCATCACTTTCATTGTTGGGGGGTTAGTAGAATAAGCAAGGGTTCAAGTAAGCAAAGGTGAGAAAACAACCTGGGGTGCTTTATTGATTTTGATAGTCTTTTGGAAGATAGGGGTCCCAGATGGTCCGAAAGACTAAAAATGGATCTATCCAGTAGATAGCAAGTATCCCATGGTGAATTTTGTTGAATTTACATGTGATGGGGAAATCACAAACCTATACAAGTTATGCATAGATAAATGGTACAAACGAATATGCGAACAATTTAAAAATGAGTGGTGTGTGCTGAGGAAACTTCCCACAATACTGGATGGAAAGGATGAGTTTGTAGTGCATCAGCACTTCTTCCTTAGAAGGTTTATACTGAGTAATGAGGAGATGGGCCCTTGGTGTAAATTTCCTTTTTCCTTCACTGCCAATTATTTTCAAGCATCTGTTAACAAGATTAAGGATGTGCAGAAGTTGATTTTTGATGCAGACAAGGTTGACTTATATTTCCATACCTTGCACACAACATTTGTATACCCATCCAAGTCAGCATATGTGGAGATGATGGAATCAAATAATATGGACATAACTCCTACAACTCTCATAGGAAGACAAGGCTCATTTAAGGTATATATATATACCATAGGCCAAAAATGTAGAATGGAAAGTATATCGATACAAGGGACATTCACCTTCTAGATTTTCCAAAGGAGAAGAAAATGGTGGGGACTTTAAAGAGAATGAATGAGGAAACCCCTCCTTAACCAAAAGAAAAAATGAAGAAAAGGTAAAGGAGGAGGAGGAGGAGGAGGAGGTAAAAGAAGAGGAAGACACCTCACTAGACCATAGCCATAGAGGGAAATCAAAAATGTGGTGTAAATTTCAAACACATGGTGCACATACTTTAGAGGCAACTAAGGGGTCATTTATGGTCACTCCGAGAAGAAAAGGAAAAAATTTCCAAGAAATAAGAGATGATAGTTGGTTCAAGCTGAAGAAAGCAAGGACAAAGCAACTAAGGAAGAAATGACACAAGGAAAGCATCCCCCAGTTGTCCATAATTTCAACGAGGATGAAAAATATCCTAAGGAAGAAAAAATTCATGATGATGAAGAGATGCATGATACACATGAAGAGGGATCTTAAGGATATGGAGAAGAGGAGAAGGAGAATGATGAGGAAAATCCTACTGGGGAAGTTTTAGATGTTACAGGAGGAGATACAGGTGTCACAAGGTTGAACATTATGTAGGATATGCCCAGGGGGAAGTGTGGTGGAGGAAGAATAAAGAAGATGGAGATTCTAAAACCCCCCTAGATGAACTACATTTATGATCATATCAAGGTGTTACAAGAAAGGTTCTAAAACACAATGTCAAGTAAAGATATTTTTTTTAGGAGTTGATTGATTTAGAAGGAGTGAAAATGTGTACCAAGAAGATTATTTTCTAGAGCATGAAAACACATATGGAGGAGCCTGAATTCGAAATAAATAATGAGGCATACTCTAGGAGAAATGAAAAGGGAACTAGGTATGGTCATCATGACCATCAACCCCACAAAGCTAATTGATGAACAAGCGAGCAATGCACTCACCAAGATGGCAGCCAAAGTTACATGCCAAAATCTGGACAAAGGGACCACAGTAATGATGTTTTGGAGGATAAGAAAGATAGGGATCACGAGGTAGATCAACTTGTAGAGGAGTTGAGAGAAGTAAAGAATCACACAAAGGATGATTATAATAATTTTTGTAGATAATAAATGGCATTACAACTGCACACCCTGACCTAGTTAAAATTTCCCAAGATGAGTATCCTTCAAAGTTACATTAATTATAATACTTGGTGTGAATGTTGCATGATAAAAATTACTAGGGATATCAGTAGAAAAATTAACCACACAATAGGAAAATAATAAGGAAGTGATTGCACACAAAATATCAAAATATGAGCAATTGATTGAAGAGATCAAAGAGGCCATGAAGAAAGTGGGATGTGTATTTGATAATTGTCAGGTCTTGACCCCATTCTAAAGGATCACACCACCCATGAGGAGGAAGAGCTAAATAAAGTATAGACTATCAAGAGGGATAGTAATGCCAGGCGTGAGGAAATTATGGTTGAATTCACGCAGAAGAGAGAATTACTTAAGGTCGTAGGAGATACACTTGAGGTAAGGCTCAAGGAACTTTGTCCCTTAGTTATGTGAAGAATGGATGCTTTGGAGAAAATGACATCAGACCTTGTTGGTTTCTAGAAATGACTAAGTGCCAAGAAGAATGAAGACTAATGTGCACAGGGCAGCATGTGGGCAAGAGAAGTTTGGAAAGCACACAAAGGGCATGTGCGGGTATAAATAGGTTTATGCATAGGACTGCGCATACAGGGAGGATGAGTAAGGACTTAGCCATTTTCTAGGAACAGGCTATAAATAGAATTGGATTGTTCACCACACAAAGAATAAAATGAGGATACCTTGACAAACAAGAAAAATATATTTTTGGAGGAAGCACATGCTTGGATTTAGCTGTTAATAGGATTAAAGTAAATATTATTAGAAAATCTATTATAAGCATGTGTTTTGTAAAGCAGGCACGTAAGTACACATGGCTATTTTTGGGCACACCTAGTATTAGGAAGTGCATGGGCAGTGAAGGGAAAGTATCACATCCTGAAACTATTCATTTATTATTTTGATACATTTGGATAATTGAGAGGAAATGATTGCCATAGAGATAGTATGTTGTTGATTGATTGATCTGCTTGACTAGCATTTTGATATGTTTTGGATAAAAGCATTTATTTTCAATAATTAAACAATTGTTTGAAGATTATTAAATGATTGAATTACAGTTATTGATTACTATTAAAAATAAATAAATAAATAAAACATTGTTATTGATTTTATAGAATTTGATTTATTATTATACTTGCACATAAATAATTAAATGGACTATCAAATCATAAGTTTATTAGGATTAATTATGGTGGATTTTATGATTTTTCAAATTCATTTGTTATTTATAGGGAACTATTGTATCTTAACTAATTTTTATAAAATGTTCTCTTGTATTAAATATTTGTAATTATTTAAAGTAAAAGGGGACTATATACTATCTATCATGGAAAGGAAATATTTATGACTTGTAGAGGGTAATTTTGAACCATAACAAAGTACTAATTGTGCTTATGTCGTGCATAATTATAAAATTAACTAGTGTAAGTGTTTGACCCCATTTCGACCTAAGCCCTCTAGCTTATGTTGTGATGAGGTATACTCTTGTTGGATAGCATTTTGGGTTATGTTTGCTCCATTTGCAACACCAAAATGTGTGTGCACCCTAGTAGTGACACATTAAAGCATTATATTCCCCTTTTAGCACTTTTGAGAAATATATTTCGTGTGGGTGCTACACTTGCCACATGGCAATCCCACTTCCAAGCAACGTTACTTTCCCACTTACAACCTCATAAAAGCTTTTACAAAACATAAAGCTTCTTTCTAAATTCATATTGGCTCACTTTCTTCTTAAAATACCACAAGTCCATATATCTTATGATTTCATGTATGCTCTTCCTTTCATATCCCAAGAATCGTTGCACAAATTACTTTGTCATTCTTACAATTCCTTTATTGTTATTACGACTCTTTTTGCACAACTATGACAAGGCTACACCTAGTATGATAGGTTCCATGGAGAACCTAGGAAGAGGGTAACATGCCGACACAAATATATAATTATCCTTTACTCGCTAGGCTCACAGCCTTCCTATAATACCTAGGCACTAAGCATCATACACGAGAACATCCTATTTTTACAAGGCCAAGTGTTAAATTTGTATATATGACAAATTATTTAAAATATATTAAAATTGAATATGATCTTATCTGAACTATGTCAAAATGTCACTAATTTGACTAAATTTGTGTTCTCTTAGATGAAATTTGTGTGAAATTATAAACAAGCCCACAATATTCCCCTCTTTGTGGTGATACATGCCCATATGTATCACTCACCTCAAAACAAATGTATGCATTGTGTGTAAAGAGATAAACCATATAAATTATAATAATATGTGTGGTTGAATATATATGCATAATCATGATATATTCATTCATAGAAGAAACATAGAATACTACATACAAGAGATAAGCATATGTGAATACTTTTAGAAATTCAAATAGATAATCAGTTGAAACGTAAGAATGTGGCTCATAGAAAAATGGTCGAAATTTGACACAACATTAAGGATCCTTTGACACATACGATTTGACATGATGACAGATGAAACATCTTAGAAAAGACAATTCAATGAGCTAAACCACTGGAGTATTCTTCTTCAATAAACACAATTTGAATATATGTTGTTTTATCCTTGATAGTGTCAACTATTCCAGTATAACCTTGAAGTGGATATTGCTTGTATTCCATATGCACATTAGTGTACTTTGGTTTTGTTTTCCATAAGAACATTTCTAGTATTATTTGATGGTTCCTTGTTAGTACACGTTTCAATTAACACACTTGAACATGTATGTGTACCATCAAGTTGAATTTGATAGTTGTCAATTAAATATTGAATCTTGGGTTTCAAAGTAATATATCTATTCAATGAATTTCATTGAAGTCTATGGTAATCATAATATGCATTGACATCAAAGCACATTGGAAATGGAATCAAAGCATCAAATTCCCTTGGTGGTAAAGTAATCATATTGCATTCAATTAATTTTTTCAAGACATTTTGCGGGCTTTCAATCGATCTTGTAAATTTCTTACGCTCCTTTTGAGATAACACAAGCTTCTTAGATGATTGCTCTATAGCACTGAATAATTTCTTATCATCATCCTCAAGTTAGAACTCATGGCCATTGCATTTAGCATTGAAACTTGATTTGTTTGGGACTCGTACACTATGTGTAGCATGTGTCTCAGATATTTTTAGAATATTTGTATTCGAAAGTTTGACTTCATAGGCATTAATTTTATATGAATATTGTAACTAAAATATGGATAAGTTTTAGGAGACCTTTTTTCTTTAATGGTTGATTGTATATTATTATAAATATACTTTGAATTCACTATTTGGCAGCTGATAAGTCACTATAGTTGTAATTGTCCTAAATCTAAACACATACTCACCAATAGATTTGTTTTTAACTTGTATCAAAGAAAGTTTTGAAAGAGGCATCTTTGACCTCACTACACCCATATTTCATTTCATCAAGTTAGGCAATGGCCTGACGTGTAAGTATAATAGATTTCGTGCAACCCCATTATCATTCATCTATGTGTCATCCATTTGTAGTTTTTTGCAAACATGCAAACAAAGGATGTGCAATGTGGACCACATGCAAACCCCTAAACCCCTTTGTTCGCCTATTCATCCTTCTTGCACTCTACCGACAATGTAGTAGTGTGGACCATAGGTGAACATGTTAGGTTGTCACCATTCATTTGTATCGTCTATCTCTTCTATTCTGTTCACTCTATCTATATTTTTCACTGAATTTTTTTCACTATGTTCATGCTTAGATTATGTGTTTAGCCTAGTTTAGTGTTTAGTGTGTTTGTGTTAGCACTTGTACATGTCAAAAATCTTCAGCAACATTTTGGAGCGATTTAGACCTGATATTTGAGTCCAAAATGTCCAAAAATGCTGAGATTGACTATAAATACTTCTGAGTTAGACCTCATATTTGAGTCCAAAATGTCTAAAAATGTTGAGATTGACTGTAAATACTCTATGTTTATGTTCACTCAAATATGGTCTTTTGGGCGGTTTTTACAAATCTGCATGAGGAAGTAGACGAACAATTGATGAAAATTTATATTTGTATGGGATATTTTTCAAACATGAGTAAAAAGGGGGGAAAATATATATTTTTAGAAATATTGTAAGATTATCATTTATACTTGGATGCATTATGAGTTGAAATCAACATCCTAGGGATTTTTATATTGAAGGGGAAATCATAATAAATGTGAATCTCAACGTTATATTTGTGGCTAACTCGGAGGACAAATAGAAGATGAAGGAAGCAATAAGATGCCACAACTCCAATGTGTGATGTTCTCTCCCATGTTCATGTTAAGGTGGGGAATGTTAGGAATGGTCCTGACATAGTTTATGGTCCTGACATAGGTGCTTGGGATTCCACATTAGATTATTTAGTCATTAATATTTAGGTGGGAAAATATTAAGTGGGGCAAATAGCACTTGGATTTTAAGTGATTATTATATGAGTAATAATCACGGAGTTGGTAGAAATAAAAATGAAGTAACTATTACTTATGTCACAATCACATTAGTTTAGGGACTAGTTAAGAAATTGTGGGAAGATTCTAGATGAGATTTGACTCCCTAGAGATCAACTCTATATTTTGTACGTTTCTCTTGAATAATTTATGTTGATTGAATCTTATTGAGTGTATACTCTTTCCAAGCGAAGGGGTAACCCCAACAATAAGTTATCATTGTGAGTACATTCTAAGAAAAAGCCATAAAATAAATAGCACAAAGTTAAGTGCAATAAAACCACTTAGAAAGGGATAAGCTAACACATCATGTGTCAAATGGTTTTAAATTGAACCACTTAGAAAGGGATAAGCTAACATCACATGTCAAATGGTTTTAAATTATAGATCATGAGAAGTGTCCCTCTCATTCGGCCCATAAGACCCTTGAGAAAGCATTTAAATGTTTGTTATAAATCACCCAATGTATGTATCATGGTAGTCATTTCAAAAATTTGCATAAATATAGGAGAAGTAGAAGAAATTGGAATAAGTGAGTTCAAAGACAAATTAACAACATTAGGAGTAATTAAAGAAACCCTAAGTGGTTGAGCTTGAGGAATTTTGAGAAGCTTGTGGATTTTATAAAGCTTGAGAAGGCACAAAACATTTTGAGAACTTGGAGGATTAACATCATGAAAAGGCAAAAAAACAATAGAATAATTTTGATTGTTTGATAACTTAACATTTTGAAATCAGAATAAATAGCATAAACATGCGTAGGCTTAAGAGGAATCACAAAATGAGAAGGAAATGACGAGCAATTTCTTTCTATACAAGATGAAGGAAACAATTTGCTACGACTCCAATGTGTGATGTTCTATCCCATGTCACATGTCTAAGGTGGCCATCAGATGGATTCTTTGTATCATATTTCTTTATGATAACAATGAATTGTCCATATTTTGTGTTAGGAATCATTAGTATTCGAAAGGTTTATTATTACATGTTAGTATAATTTATATATGTGAGAATAAATATATAAATAAGTTGTTATGCAATAACATATGAGATATAATTAGGAGTGAGATATATTTGTTGGTAATTAAGTCTATATGTAAGGTTGTTTACAACATAAAAATAAGAAAGTAGGAACAATTAAAGGGATTTGTCTAAGAGTTTTGTATTCCTTATTTATGGGAGGTCGTCATCTACATGTATGGTCTATTCAAATGTTAGTAGTTTTGAAGAAGAACTCTGAACTTGTATTTTAATGTGAGTTTTATTGAAATTTGTACTAAAACTCTGATCAAAAAGTTTACATTCAATATCAGAGTGAGGTTTTAATTGATGAGTTTTATGAGAAGTGTCCCTCTCATTCGGTACATGAAACTCTTGACAAAAAGTTTAAACATTTGTCATATATCACCCAGTGTAGGCATCATTGAAGTCATTTCAAAAATCTTGCATAATTGATAGGAGAAGGGGAAAATTGATTGAGCTTTTTCCCCTACATATGAAATCCATAAATTTGAGAGTTCAAATTAGTTAGTTTTTGTTTTCTGTGTTAGGTATTTTAGCGAAGCTTCAGAAGGCATTAAACAACATTCTTCAGACAGTGTTCGGTAGTCTTCACATCATGAAAAGGTTGAAAAGCAATTGAATAATTGTGATTGTTTGATAACTTAACATGCTTTGGCATCAGTAGCTTATACATGCGTAGGCTGAACTGAGTTCAACCACATCTACCTTATAAGGACCTCAGCATTTGACGAGCAATTTGCTTTCTATACGTTGCACAATCTCTAAAGCCATCAGATGGATTCTTTGTATCATATTTCTTTATGATAACTATGAATTGTCCATATTTTGTGTTAGGAATCATTAGTGTTCAAAAGGTTTATTATTACATGCTAGTATAATTTGTATATGTGAGAATAAATATATAAATGAGTTGTTATGCAATAACATATGAGATATAATTAGGAGTGAGATATATTCTTTTGCACTCAATTTCATTCTATCCTGTATAGGTTGTTTACAAGGATGCATTTTAGGAAAGTAGGAACAATTAAAGGGATTTGTCTAAGAGTTTAAGTATGTCCAAAATTGTGGGAGGTCGTCATGTACATGGATGGTCTATTTTAATGTTAGCCAAATTCTGAACTAACTTGATTTACTGCAACATAATATGAATTCCAAAGAAAATATATCTCTTGAATCTATTTTTCCTGAATAACTCTGACATTACAAAGTTTACATTAAATATGAGAGTGAGGTTTTTGAAGTCATGGAATCTTCAAGTTGATGAAGGGGAAACTCTGATTGAGCTTTTTAACTCTGACGTATGAAATCCATAAACTCTAGAGTGGTGGAAATTAGTTAGTTTTTAGTAGTTTACTAGAATGTTAGCTATTCTTAGCGAAGTTCACATGCTTATTCATATGGGCACAGACAATCGCCAACAGTTTTCGGTAGTCATCCCTGAAATTAGAGTTGTATTGTGATTTGCATTGCATGCTTTGGCATCAGTACTTATATTGAGTACCTGCAACTGATTCAGACTAAAATTAATCTCTAATGCCCAAAAACAGGAAAATAGCAACATATCTGTCAAGAGTGCACTATAACTTAATATCTAGATTCTAATCTTTTCTTTTGCCTCAATTTCATTCTGGTATTGTAAAGGATTTAGGGCCCAAATTTAATGTGTCGAAAATTGTGGGGGGCCCCAATTGGTAGATATTTTAATATAGCCAAATTTGCATTTACTGCTGTGTTCATCTCTTTTTTTTGAAACATGTGGTCCCAACTAAAAAATCTACTCTAGGTGGTGGACTATCTTTAGTAAACGAACACCCCGGAGCTCAAGTTATGAACTCCCTAAATTAGAGGAATTGTCAAGTTCCTGCTAATTTGAACTATAACTTAAATGCATTTTCGGCCTCAAGATGGTATTTTCGAAAACTTAACTAAAATTAATATGTTTAAAAAAAAATAGGAACCCCCGGAGCTCAAGTTATGAACTTCCAAGCTAATTTGGTGCATCATATTTCTAATGTAGCCAAAATTAATATGCAGTTGAACTTTCAAGATTATTTCTATTAAGTAGTTAAGGACATTGGAGATGTAATGGAGGAAGAAGGTCAATCAACGACCTCTCATTAGTCATTAAGGATGGAGACGCAAAATTACATTAGTAAAAAATTAATGGTGCTAAAATGACTAAAACCAAGGTCAAATCTTAGTGGCAGTGGGGAACTTCTATGTTGTGAGTGATAAATTGAGTGGCAATGATTGTGTGTAGTGGTTATATAGTAATAGTGAAAACCCATGTCCTCAATTTTTTATTTTCGTGTTTCTATATTTTTCCTTGATGTAAGATAGTGATAAAAACTGGCTCAAAGTATTGTAACATCATGATACTTGTATGTGTAGCTTATTGGTTGTCATGTAAAACCAGTTGGATGTATGTGTTGTTGGTTAGAGACTATACGCACCCAAAAATTACACAGGTGCAATTGAAATGCGATGTCTTTGATGATGAAAAAAACTCTTTCCAAGATAAAAATGAGATCCAAATCCCTCTTTCTCTCCCTTGCATTCCCCTTTTGACTCAATTCATCCTTTCACTCCAAATTGTGGACTTCACTTTTGCTCGTAAATTCATTTTCTAGCCTTTCTGCCTTGCATTTCAATGACACTTTCGCAAGCACCCTTCTGGCAACAAGGGTGGTTTTTTCACCGTCTGAAGCAAAATTAAAGCATGGGTTTTTGAACGCGTGTTGTGATTTTGACGTGATTTTTTCTTGCATTTTTGGGTCAAGTTGGCTAAATTTAGGCTTGTTGGATTGATCTTGAGTTCCTCTTCCTTTCTTGCTAAATATAGGATGTTGATTTATTCTCCTCAAGTTGAGTCGCTATTTCTTGATTGACATGTGTTCTTAACATCTTCGCCTCCAACAACTTATAAAAATGACACTTTTATTTGTATCACGGGTTTGGCAATTTGTAATTTCCTGAAGTTTTATGTTGCTGGATTTTGGTGAGGGTATACAAAGATAGCTAGTTCTCTATTTTGCTTCCCTACTACTTATGTTCCAATTACCTTCCTTGCACAAAGTCGGACATCTATTTTCTTGATCTTCTGTCGATATTCACTACATTGCTTACCTGGATCAACTGGAGCTCACATTTTGGAAGGATATTGAAGCTTGGGAGACATTGGATGCATCACAACATTGGAGCAAGCAACCACAATATTGTAGTGAGTAGGTTGGAGTTGTATTCAATTACTTGAATCTTTAAATATAGGCATTTGTTTGTTAGAAGCAGAAGAGAAAGTTTGTTTAATTTTTTAAAAGAGGAAGATCTCATCACTTCACGTACATTGCAATATTTCTTTTTAAAACATTTCCTATATAAGATTTCTTCTCTTGATAACTTCTTCTGGGCTTATCCCTGTGAATCTGCTAGGGAAATTGGTTGGAGGAAGAAGTGAAAAAATCATTTTTTACTTGCGTTGTTTATTTCTTTCGAGTAGTTTAGAAACAATTCTACCAGGGAAGGTCATACGACAAAGAGGAAATTACTTTTGAGAAGCTTCCCATTTCCGAAAGACTTAAGGTAGAAGTTATATTAGAGGAATTTTTGCTTCATTAGAATAATAACTTTTGAGTACTTCCACGTCATAGTAGTATTTCTAGAAAAACCTACAACATAGGAATAACCATATCTAATTTTCCCTATCTTAGTTTTTATTTTTTTAGAAGCAATAATTGATTTATTTTAATTATGTGTCTGTATAAGTAATTTCTATTTCATTTAAATATTCCATAAAATACAAAAACAATAGTTATTTAGTTAATTTTAATTCTTTTCCTTCTAAAAGCTTGTTAAAGATACCAAAAATAATTAGGATAGATAGACACACTTATTTTATTTAATTAATGGTAAAAAGAGATCTAGTTAATTAAAAGGGGAAATCAAGTTGTCTTTTATTTAAACTAGATTTGTTTTGCGTTATTTATTTAAAAATAGAGCTCAAAGTAGTTTAAGAAATTAAATCAAAACAACAAACATAGTCATTAAAGACTCACACAACCAGATCATAGTCCCTGACCACTCTTTGGCTAGTTTTTTAACTTTCATTGTCCTCGCTCACGAGTTGGCACCTCAGGTGACCATTCTCAATTCGGCCTAGCCTTGTAGGAGGATATTTGAACCCATCATTCACCCACTAGGCATTGATTGATACCAAGGAGACATATATTTAGGATTACGAGTGTTAGTTTTCCAATCTACTCCTTTGCCACCACAGATTGTTAGCCAACTTGATGCATTGAACAAACAACTAACCATAGCTGAGAAATTCTGAACCAAGCTAGACATCTAGATCCTTAGTTTTCTCTTTTCCTCCTTCGTTCACGTTCTCACATGACCCTCTCTAGAAAGGAATATTTAGAGAAGAATGGGCAATTTCCAAGAGCCTGTCAGCCAGGTCAAAGCATATTTGGTCTAACAAACATAGATCGAGAGTTGAGCACATCAATCATCCTTGATCGTAGTATCTCACCTAGAGAGATTAGATGAGTCTTTACCATCCTTGACAAGTATCCCATTTTCAAGTTGATCGAATGCGATTAGCTCATCTGTGAAATCTCGACCCATCCCCATATATTCCACTTTTATCACTTATACCTCTTCCATACCCATATCATCTTTCAGATTTCAGTTGTCTTGGCACGACCTTGGGAAGTCGAGTACACTAGGAATCCCATGTCATTTTTCCTCTTTACAGAGACCGCGTAAAACCATCGTCAGATGAAAAAATGAGTGGATGCATTTTCATACCTAGGTCATTGTTACATCCAAGAAAGTCATCTATGAGAAATTTTTTTTTGAGTTATGTGCAAGCTTGATGGTACATGTTTGTTGAGTTGTGTGTAAGATAATGTGGTGCACATGGGTCAAGATCATGAGCAAGATTTGTAGTGGCACGTTGCAGTTCCAAAATGAGATGTTTTCTCCCATGTTCACTAAGTGGGGGCAGGTAGGAGAAGAGGACGTCCATGTCAGGAATCATTAGTACTCTCATGATTTATTATTATAGGTGAGTATAATTTGTACATGTGAGAATAAACATATAAAAGAGTTGTTCAACAATTCATACGAGATACACTTAGGAGTGAGATATATTTGTTAGTAGTTAAGTTTATATGTGAGGTTATTTACAACTCACGTAAATAGGAAAGTAAGAGTGATTATAGGTATTTGTCTATTAGTTGTTGACTCCTTATTCATGGAAGATCGTCATCTAGATGTATGGGCTACTCAAATGTTAATAGTAATGAAGAAGATTTCTCAGTGTCATGTTTTAATATGAGTTTTATTGAATCTATCTATACTAAAATTCTGACCAAAGATTACATTTTGTCTGCTAACTCAACCTTATAGCCAAAATCATATGCATCTTTCATATTAATATCATTCAAGGAAGACAATTTAGTTTTTGATAAAACATTTGTAAGATCCAAATATGCGAGCTTAAAATGAAAGCATTATGCTAAGAAAAAATGCACACAAACTAAGCACAATTTAGGTATAGAGAAAACATGCACACTAGGACTTAAGTCAAACATAAAACAATTACATCTAGGAGTGTCTAAACATGAGACAATACAAGTTATATGACAATTAGATCTATCACCAAGGAACTGAGATTTAACCTCAGAAGGCTACCGTGCATGCACAAAAATTTGGATTCACCAAAATGTATTTATGGGAAATTCGTTTTGCATCGATAATACAATGCATCCACACATACACATTGCAACTAGATCTAAATAGATTATAAAAAGTGATTTTGGATCTAAATACATAAATGAATATTTTTGATATATTGGTAAATGAAAAGAGGAAGGGGTTATTAAAGGAGTATTTAACTTGGTGCATATTTGAAGATAGTTGTGAAACACAAACAACACACAATACTTATAGACAATGGGGTAAATACCCAGAAAAATCAACATGACATATAACCTTAAAAAAAAATGGTGCATGCTTCTTTCAAGACCATTAGTGCACAATTTGGACAAAGTGTTAGTTAGGAAAAATATGATTTGACAAACCTATTTACCAACTTCAAGGCTCTGAAAACCTCATTTGCATTTTTAGAATTATACAATCTTTGGAAAATTGATATCCTTTAAACTTTAAAAAATTAGCAATACCTTACAAGAACACAATTAAAATGGGGGATGTTTTTAGTAGCATGTCTTATCACCACATTATTATTAAGCATGTTGAGTTGTACAATTCTTTAAAACCAATAAAACAAGTATAATGTGTTGTTTAACAAGAAGTATAGTATCATACAAGTACTCAACCGTTATCATTATCAATGGTATAATGACGCTCTTTAGATTTCCTTGAACGCTTGAATATTTTCTCTAAGTGCTTGTAATTACTTTTCACATGAAAATGATATTTTATTACTCATTCATATATCAAGTGTATTAAAGCACTTATATATTAATGGATTTCTTGAATTCAAAAGGACTCTTTTGGCGCACAATTTAATACATAATGGGAAATAATACCAACAAAGAAAAAACCACACAACATGTGCACCTAGGTGGACTTATAGAACAAAAGGCCCCAAAACCATATAGATACATATTTGAGGGTCATACATTTATATTTTTGTGGGGGTTGTTAATGTTATTGGACAGTTAGGAAACCATAATAGTAAGAAAATGGGGGGATATGAGGGTAAGAGGGGAGAGAATCAGGGAAACATGACAAAAACAATTGAAAATAGAAAAATGCATTAGCCATGAGCTAATATAGACCGTTAATGAAGAAAAACACAAGTACCTTATAAAAATGCAATTTTACAATTAACGTACCAAAATTAGGTGTCTACAAGAACATGTGTTGATTATTATTCAATACTTCCAAAGTTCAAATAAAAAATTATCTTTATTGAATTCTAATAAAAAAACTTCTTCGCTATTAAGCATGATGAATTCTGCAAGAATTTAATGGCTAGAGTATACAATCAATGGATTGATTTTGTCACTCTTGGGATCATTGAAAAATTGTGAAGGCCCTTAACAACACCAACATCGCATTATTGGAAACAAATTACACCCACATAGAGAATTTTTACATTAATGGTAATTGTTGAAAAATCATACATCCTTAATTACGCCGAAGGCATTCACAGTCGGGTTTAGGCTTCCCCCCTCTGACAGTGTACAAGGACGTAGACGGAAAAGATTAACATTTGTACATCATCGACATATTAATATTTTAATTTGATATGATGAAATGGGTTTGCCTTTAGGTACTCTACATCATCGTTCATCTCCTTTGTGCTTAGTACAAGGTGGATTGTAAAATATTTAAGGGTAGCTCGGCAAGAGGGCCGACACAATGCACCCCTACGTTGTTGACAAGAATGTCGATACAACCATACTTGTTAACAATATTGCACACCGTGATTAACTAAAATGTGGATTTATAGTAGTTAATCTAAACTAGGAACATCATGTAAATATAGTAAACAAGTGTAGCCCAAACAACTAAATAGATGAATGTATGAAACCCTAATTAACAAATAGGGTTAGAAGGAGATTAGGTGATTCCCATGATGATATGGATTGTGTCACAGTATGAACTGGATAAATAGATTACATATGTGACAATACAGGAGCTCCAGAAGATACATATATAAGCTATATAGCTGGACTGGAGCACATGGGAGAGGATCGGGGCACTCCAACTGGGACCAAGGCATCGCCGGGCACCCCAATACTATCCTGAGTCCCTCAGTCAAGGCTAAAATGATTGAAAGTGTTAAAAATAGACTAGGCGTATGTGCGATGAAGGTTGGGAACTACGACAAAAAGTAAATAAAAATGACCAAAGGAAGAGGGTTAATTAGTACTTTATTCACTCAAAAACCATATGAATAGTAGTATGCGACTGTGACTAAATATTACCTAAAGTGTGTGATTTAGTGTCTATATTTGCCCCCACTTTATGTTGGTGAGTGGAATTCTCGGTAATGTAAATTAGATAGAGATGTGTACCTAATGTCCATGTAGAAAGCATGCCGAAGGACTAGACAAAGCGTGGAGTGAAAAAAAGATGATGTAGAGTGGAAACTAAAGATTAAAAAATGATTAGAGTGAACCTAGGGAGGAAACATGTGTGTAGCTACTGATGTATGTGATGTACCTATATGGTTATTATGGTGTGTGTTGCCGCAAAATGTTGTTGTTGACGTCGTTGTTATTGTTATTATTGATTGCTTGCTTCTCATACGATCAGACTTGCAAGGAGAAGATGAACAAGTAGTCAAATACGCATGTATATGTAAAAGCACATGTAAAAGACGCATATATGTATGAAAAAGCATGTAAATGTAAAATACACAAATGAAAAATGGAACATGTGCACCTAATCCACAATGAGAGAGAGAGTGTAGAAGGATATCATGTACTACAAGTTTTTTGGATGATCTCACTCCAACATGGCCGAAGAAGTGTACAGAGAAAGATGCATTATTCTCCTTCATGTAACTGCTTCCCTGAAGAAATGAAGAGATCTCTGTATTTTCTGGTTTTTTGGGAAATCCGACGCCGACGGTTGAAGAAGTATTGGGAGGAATTTTGTTGTATCCTCCAACCATTAACTGCTCCCCTGAATACTAAGGACAACCATGCCCTCTAAAATTTGTTATGTATGGGGTTTGTAGACTGGTTTGAACCCACTCGTTGTATATAATTGAACCAAACTGGTGTAGAATCTTTGTGTAGTATGTAGAAAACCTAATTGATGCCCCCCTCTTTGGGGTTGCATGCGACGTTGTTGATAGAGAATGCGGCCCCAAAAGAGTACCAATTGCATGAACAATGTAACTCTTCCCTGCATGGGGAAGGGATTGCACTTGGTAGAAACCAAGGCGCACATAAACAAAAGGATAGCCAAAGACAAGTGTTAGTACGAAAAAGCATACATGTAGAAGACAGTGTGTAAGCTATGCAAATAATGTAAAATCTACGAAGTAAAATAGTAATGTAAACATGCAAGAAGAAAAATTAAGCCGCACAAAGTGGGCTGCAAACATGGGACATCACTCATGATGTCACAAGACACACAAGGCCATCATGGCCACATACAAACAAACAAGTGTGCACACCAAACAAAGGGCAAGGCCCGCATACAAAAACAAGCAATAACAGATAATGTAACAAACAAGTATTGAAGCAAATATCCCTACATAACAAATGTTGCACATGAAGCACTCATTAGCATGTTAGAAATATAACCTGTATGTCAAAAGCATGTATAACCATATAATATAGAGTGCTAAGTACAAAATGAAATAATAACACATGTGAGAGACGAATGTGGATGCCCCCAAAAACCAGTGTATGAGGGGTAGAAGGTAAGCATCTGTGTTGTGTGCAAGAGACATGTATCTGCAATCACATCTATAAAAAGGCGTAAATGTACAAGTGTGTATAATATAGATAAATGACATACAAGAGATCTAACTAGCATGTGTAATAAAGCGACCATGGACAAGCAAACGTAAGCAAAAGTAGAGGCAACAATAATATGCAATATGTTGTGGATGGATGGAATGGAATGTAAGATGGATGGTAGGAACCACATGCCCCTCGAGTGAATGGAAATGTATGTAATGAGGTTCATTTAGTTTTCCCCCTCAGCAGTCAAGAATGAACCATAAACGAGAGTGCATCATCGAGAAATGGTCGAAGTGTGTGTTGTGTCTAACACGCTTTGATGATTGTGTATGTGTATTGATGAAATGTGACCTAGAAATGATGTGTGTGAACCTTATAGCGGAAGCATATATCACAACAAGATGAGAAAAAGAGTGATGATTTAGCCTAAAGCATATATCACTACAAGATGAATAGTAGGGAGTGGTGATGTAGCCTAAAGCGTATACCACTACAAGATGAAGGAATAGGTGACAATTTATCCTAAAGTGTATGTCACTAACATGGGAATGTCGCATGATGGGAGGTCAAATGATAAACGTGTAAGTATAATAAGGTCCATTTGATTTGTAAACTCTCGGTAGTCGAGTATGGACCGAGGAACTAAAGTGCGTCATAATGTAGTGAGTGCAGCGAATAGAAAGAGAGGTAGTATGTGCTATGATGAAAGACGACCATGTGATGAGTAGGTTGTGTAGTGTATGATGTATAAGATGTAATGTATGATGTAGATGAATGAGTGTAGGATGTGCGCGATGTAGTATGTAAAATGCTAAGCTCATAGACCATGAAGGTGTTGTATATGTATGATGAGGACTAGTATATGTATGATGTATAGATATGCAAAGATTGAAATGCTATAAACTAAATGTAGAATATATGACGTTAGACATGAAACATGATGTGTAATACCTATAGTGCAGTGTGTGGGGTTCATGTGTAGTAAGCCCTCAATAATCAAGTGTGAATCAAAGCACAAGAGTGTGTCATCGAGTAATGACGAAGCTAAAATGTGTAAATAAAATGTCTATGTGAGAAGATTGACGTATGATGATGCAATAATGAGTGATGTGTTGACACTTAATATGAGAAGGGGGTATGTGTTGGAAGCTATGCCCCCCAAGTACTTAGGATGAAGGATGCAATCATGTGATGTCGTCTAGGAGATCATCGCTCTTAGGATCATAATCGAATGGATAAGCATTAGTGACTTGATAAGCAATAGTTTCTGGTTGATCACGTAATGAACCATTAAGGTGTAAGTTGTATATACCCATGGCATACTCCTCATCAATAAATTGATGAAGTGGAAAACTGTGTGTATACTGACGAGTGATATTTTGTGTATAACCTAGAAAAGAGCTATTGCAAATGAAGATACGCCCAAAAGGCATAGGGAAGGAGATGTATATATGATCAGGATCTAGAGTACCCCCAATATAATCAATCCATGATTTCCCTAATCTAAGTGGTGAATAACAAGGAGTGCGTGATAGACAAATAGTAAGATGAAAGATGTGTAACCCATAAGCAACAGTAATAGTGATGAAAACATAATAGAGATGAGAATTATGAGGATAAAGATCCTCAAAAACAAAACCTAGTCGAGCCAAACCAGTAAGTCTGCATATAGTGTCATCGCATGCAGGATCAAATGGAATATGTTCCCAATATGAGCCATTCATGAAGAGCGTACAAGTGAAAGGTGGGCATGCTAATGTGGGTGGCACACATGAAGGTGTAGGTGATAGAGAAACATTTGTAGACCGGATATGACCCTAATAAGGAATCATAGACGTAGTATTAATAGGTGGCATAGAAGAAACTACATCTATCACACAAATAGTACCTTCAAGTGGTGGCAAGTGAGGTGGTTCGTCCATGGGTTGAGGATCGTCTGTAGTATCATTGTGTGGAATAAGAAAACTAGTGCGAGGAGCTTAGTCAAAATATTGGAATGGATCACGGTCACAAAAAATAGTATACTCGATGCCTTCATGGAGAAATTTTACACAATGATGGACATTAGAAGCGACAACTTGCATGGCATGAAGCCACGGCTTGTCTAACAAACAATTGTAAGCGACTGGAAAATCAATGATGAAAAACACAATGTTGATAGTTTTTAGACTGACAGTGATGGGAAGGGTAATGTGACCAAGACATGGGCGAAAAGAAACATCATAAGCATGTAGTGAAATACAATATGGGCTAACATTACAAGCGGAAATACCTAAGATTTCAAGGAATGGCATAGGATACAAGTTGAGTTTAGATCCATTATCAATTAAAGTGTGTTTGATGCCTAAGTTGTTAATGTGACACATAATATGCAAAGGTGGGTCATTGTCAAAAGTATGAACATCAGTGGGAGGATCGGAGTTGAATGCTATGTGGTGAGAAAATGCATTAACAAATATTTGATAAACCGAATCAAGATGCATGTTGACACGAATATGAGTAGTAGCAAGCAGATGTTGGATTCTATGTCTTAGATCAGGGTTTTCAAGTAAATAATCATTAATTGAGATACTCATGATGACTAAAGCCTAGGATAATAAGCAATGAATGAATAAAGATCAAATAAGTGTGAAGATCGAGTCGGGTTCACCAAAATGATTACCTAAAATGTGGATTTAGAGAAATTAATCTAAACTAGGAATAACATGTAAATGTAGTAAACAAGTATAGTAAATAACTATGGAAAATAACCCAAAAAACTAAATAGATGAAATTATGAAAGCCTAATTAGCAAGTAGGGTTAAAAGGAGCTTAGCTGATTTGCAGGTTGATTTGGACCATGTCGTAGTATGAACTGGATAAACAAATTTCAAATGCGACAATATAGGAGCTCCAGAAGATATATATCTGAGCTATATATCTGGACTGGAGCGCATAGGAGAGGATCAAGGCCCCCCAATTGGGACCAGGGCGCCAATGGGCGCCCTATTCAAGGCTAAAATGACAAAAAGTGTCAAAAATAGACTAAGCGTATGTGTGGTGAAGGTCGGGAATTACAACAGAAAGTAAATTAAAATGATCGAAGGACGAGAGCTAATTAGTACTTTCTTCACTCAAAAACCATATGAATAGTCGTATGAGACCGAAACTAAATATTACCTAAAGTGTGTGATTTAGTGTCTACACACTGCTTCTTCTAATCTCTGGTCGGATAATACATCCACCTCCACCACGTCGCCCTTCACCCTCAACCTGTCGTCCACCGATGTAAGGAATCGAGTGCTCGCCACCACTAGCCATTTTCATTCACTAAATGCAACGGCCAAGACATGTCTAATGCCTCCGACCGTACATCCTGTCACCAAATATTATATAGAAATGAGAAAAATTATTTGTGTTATTTTATTTATGGTATATTATAATCAATAAGTATATGTTTATTTGAATTGGAACCTTCCTTAATTTAAGTAATTATGATTATAACAAATCCATTAATTGTAACGAGAAATACTTTATGTAAAAGTTTCTCCATATCAAAAAGGCATGAGAGTAAGATTAATGTCACAAATAAATATGAATTTGATATAATAAATAATCCCCAATTCTTAATACTAAATCCAAAATGTCAATAATTCTTATTCAATATAAATGATGTAATAATTAACCCAAAAATTAAAAATGTTTATCCTTTGATCTATAAATATTAAACAAAAACAACAACATTATATAAATATTTGTTTTTTATGTTGAAAGGTGTTGTCTCAGTTTGAAGGGTTGAACTCTCTCTGACATGCACAATACAATAAGCGTACATGGTTATCAGTTGTACATGGATGTCGATGAAATAAATCCTCACCATATGTGTGGGCAGTCAAACAATTAACCGTGGAGTCTTTGTCCTCTTTGGGCGAATAAAACGATGGTTTGGTCGACGACCATTGATGAAGGGTGTTCCCCTTTCAATTTAAAACCAACAACAACAACAGGAAATTGCACAAGATAAAATGATAGAAGGAAACCAAGATTTCTATTATTATTGAAATAAGATTGAAATTACAAAACTACAACTGCCATCTCATGGGCCTTTGATTTCATAAGTTTGCAAATCTACAAATCATAGCCACATCCCCTCTGCCCTCTCTCAAAACCCCTTACCTCCTTTATATGGAATGCCTGACTACCCTAGAATCCTCTGGAAAACGTAACCCCATAATCTTCTAGAAAAGGTAACCTTCCCTAGATACTTCTCAAATTTCTATCCAAATTAGTAGTACAACTTCACGGGATCATAACTTTTAATCCGACCGTTGGATTTTCAATTTTAATACCTTTTCAAAAAGATTTCAAGAAGACACACAACAATAAAGTTGTACCTAATGGTAGACTACTTTGGATTGCCTCCAATTTTTGGGTCCATCCGGAGCCTCTAAAGGCCTCAAATTTAACTTCGAAGTTTTCATAAATGCAAACTTACAAAATAATAGTAACCCTACCATTTTAGACCTTATTAAAGAAAAATTAAAAACTATTTTTGGGTGATGCAAGATTGCTCTTATACCTTGGATGCTCCTACATAAAACACCAATCCAGATCGACAGGTTCACTGTTAGATAACAGAAAATTGTGAAACTCCTCCAATCGGACCGTGGACATCTTCGTAAGACACGCCACGCAGATCAGCTTTGTGGAGTTGTTGCCCTCGGTAAACAAATGTTCCATGATTCAATGGAGCATATTGATTGTGTCCATGTACATTTGAGCTTCTTCACAACTACTCTGGAAGAGCATACTTCATGTGGCATGTGCCCCATTTGCAAATGAATCTCTTTGTTGTTACAAAATCATCCTCTAATTATACCTTCATAATCGGTTGTCAAAGTCAAGGATAATTATGAGCTTGCTTATGGACATATCGACCAAGGTGGTCGAGAATTTCACAATGTGATGTGCAAGGACCATAATATTGTCTTCACCCCCTTCTTCAAATTGTTGCTCAAATCCTTGTCAGGAAGGATTTTGAGGGAAACCTGGGAATCCCTTGTAATATGTAGTGCCATAAAATTTGCAACCTAAAAGAATGTTTAACTTTCATTTTTTTTTAAAAAAAAAGAAGGCACAACTTAAAAATTACAATTTTGATGCATCATGCATAATCATACTTTGCAGATTTATACACAACAAGACTTTCAAATATAACATGTAACTAAAAGAAAAATCATGTTTTCAAATGATAATATTTCAATATTCTAGCAACAATGAAAATAACAACTCTCTTAGTAACAACCAATGTTTACAAGAAGCAATAATTACAATAATGGTCATTTACAAGAGTGTATAAACTTGACAAGTCACATTCATTTACAAATTGATGGCAATGTCCTCCAAGGATGAGAAAGGCCAAGATGGCAAGAGGCTCAACTATCTCCAACTTGAGCTCTAACTCTAATACTCCTACAAGAATCCAACTCCAAGAGAATATGGCTTGTTTACCACCCAACCAATAGGCATCATCACATTCCTTTCCATGGTTGGAAGTCATGCTAGCCTCCCCCAAGCCCATGGGAGAGAGGAACTAGCTTCCACAATGTGCACAAGTAATAATGGGGATTTACAACACACAACAAGAGAAAACATAGATCAATCATTCAAATACTTAGACCTACTACACAATGAAAACCACAACATGAGGAGAACAAGGTCAACCTCACAAGGGGGAAGAGAGGAAGATAGGATGCCCAAATCAAGGTGTCCAACCATAGGAGCACCAACAAATACATATATCTAATAAACTCCTTATACCTCCTAATCATTCATCCTCCTTATTCCTCCTTTATGTCAATAGAAATCCTTCTTGGGAGGATTTTCAAACCCAATGGGTTTCCTCACCAAGAATGGGGAAAGGTTCAAGCCATATGAACCTTTCTCCCACCTCAAACCATATGAGGGGATGAGAAGGGACCTTCATGGCTTGACCAACAAACCATGAGGTTTGAGAGGGAAATCCCTCTCTCTTCCCGTACATTCTCCAAAAACCATCAATCCAAATGATGGTGGAGAGAAAACAAGGATAAAACAACAAGAACAAGAAAACAACCACATTCACCATACATCATTTCACACACTATTTTATTGATCAAATGCATAGTTTACAAGATAAACAAAACTAAGAAGGAAAAAGGTTAAGAACCCTACCTCTAATATGCTTCCAAACTCTAAGATTTTCCCCTTTGTCCAAGCAATCCCTACAAGCTCCCAAAATTCTCCAAGTGCTCCCAAAAAAAATGAACCAAGAAGACCCATTCTTCCCATATGAGGAAGAATAAAAAGAGGAACCCAAAAGTTTCCTCACCAATGGGAAAGTGACAAGTGTCACCCCCTCTCCTCTCAAGAGTCAAAGATTCCAAAAACTAAATAAGTAAGAGTAAACTCACCTTTTATCTCTTTTCACCCAAAATACTAAAAACTAAAATTAAAACAAAGTGGAGCAACTTTTAACAATTTCACACAACCCAACCACTCTTACATGGATGGTGACTAAAGAGGGCTAAATGGGAGGGAAACTCCCTCCAAACCTTGGAAATAGGCCCCCCTACCTATTAGGTAGGGTCCAAGGGCCCATTTTCATGCTAAGGGAACCCCCAAACTCAAAAGGGGTCCCTAAAATTACCCAAAATAACCCAATTTCGGGTTTGGCATGCTTGGGCACAAGGGTAGAGGGTGTGGGGTCCACCCAAGGTTCACATGTGGTCCCCAATCCCTTCTACCAACACACACACACTTCCCAAAACCAACACTTAACTTAAGATAAGATCATTAAACCCCTAAGCTAGTTTACTTAATAAAACACACCCTAAACCTAATTAATTTTACAAGACATAATTACATTACAATTGAGGGGGTTCACCCATGGTGCCCAATTAAAATACATCTAATCTAAGGCCTCAAACATTTAGCATGGTTAGGACTCAGCCCGTGGGCCGCTTGTGCACAATTGCGTAGCTGCCCTGAAACCCATGCTCTCCTATACCTGTCACCTGCACACTCATTGCAAACATTAACCGCACCTGTCCAATATAATAAACATCATCTATACATCACAATATAAATCAAACTTATAATGTCCGAACATAATTTACAATTGATAGTGCAATGCATACAATTATCCACATAGTTGTCCATCATAAATAAAATTACAATGACATACACTTAGGTTAGCATGAAAATTACCATCATTAAATCCAAAACACTATATCATTAATCAAATCAACCACAAGAGACTAACATCTAACCATTAAGTCTATCATATAACCCTGTTAGTGTCATCAACATCATAAGAAATATATCAGTATATGAATCTAATACAATTGGCGCTACATGCGCCCAAAATGCCATAATGTCCATGAGGATAAAATATCATAGCAAAATGTCCAAAGCCTATAAGAGTCTCAATCAAAACATGTCTAGAAATAAAGGAACCAACAGATAACTGGAGCTATAAAAATGTGGGCACTACATCCCCCTCTCCTAGAATTAGACTTCCTCTTGGAAGTCATTGGAAGAGATAGGGATATCTAGCCCTCAGTGGTGTAGCATCCTCCCAGGTAGCTGATGACTCATCATATTGGTCCCACTGCACTCTAACCTGGTCCAAATCTCGACCCCGAAGGGCCAACCTCCGGTGCTCCAGTATGCGTACGGGCTCCAATCTCCACTGCCCTCCATCCTCTACCTGTAATGCCGACCAATCCAAAACATGAGAAACATCTGGTACATATCTACGTAGTACAGAAACATGAAAAACATCGTGGGCCCGTGCAAGGCGTGGTGGCAAAGCTAGACGATAGGCAACTGGACCGATGACCTCAAGAATATCAAAAGGCCCCACAAAACGAGGCGATAGCTTAGAACCCTTTCCATAACGGATCGGACTCTTATGAGGACGAACCCTCAAGAAGACTTTGTCACCCACTGAGAAGTGACGATTCGATCCTCTTGGTGTCCGCATACGCCTTCTGGCGTGCTCTAGCCTGCTCAAGACGCTGCCGAATCAGAACAACCTGCTGCTCTAAATCTTGAAGATAAGCTGGCCCCAAAATAATCCTGTCATCTAGTCTGTCCCAGCTCAAAGGTGTCCTGCAAGGTCGTCCATACAAAGCCTGATAGGGAGCCATGCCAATGGAGCTATGATAACTGTTATTGTAGGAAAACTCAACTAAATGCAAATAGTCTTCCCACTTCTTCTGCTGGTCCATCACATACATCCTCAACATGTCCTCTAACACCTGATTAACCCTCTCTGTCTGCCCATCTGTCTCTGGATGATATGCTGAACTGAAATTAATCTGTGTACCCAAGGCCTCCTGAAAAGAAGTCTAGAAAACTGATGTGTAGATGGTGTCTCTGTCATTAATGATCGTCTTCGGAATCCCATGCAATCTGACAATATCCTCCATAAACACTTTGGCGATGGCCTGTGCATTATAGGTGACCTTGGTTGGCGAGAAATGCACAACCTTGGTCAACTTATCCACAGTGACCATAATGGCATCATGACGATAAGAGGACATAGGAAGTCCTACTATGAAATCCATGGAGATCACATCCCATTTCCACTCGGGAATATCATGAGGGTATAAGAGTCCTGCGGGATGAGAATGCTCTGCCTTGACTCTCTGACACTCAAGACAACGTGCTACAAAATCTGCTATGTCTCGACGAAGACCTAGCCAATAATATAACTCTCTCAAATCGGCATGCATCTTCTTCACTCCTGGATGTGCTGCGTATGGGGCTCGATGAGCCTCAGTAAGGATGAAGCTACGCAGATCACCTGCCTTAGGCACATAAATGTGCCTATGGAACCGAAGCAAACCATCTGACTCTAGTATGCATCCTGAATATCTGCCCTCAAAAGAACCCTGAGAATCCAACATCTGTCTAGCACCCTCATAAAACCTGTCCTCTGGAAGATGCTCAAGTATCCTGCCTCTCAAATCTGACTGCAGTGTCAAAGAAGCAAGCACATGCCGTCGTCTACTAAGTGCATCTACAACAACATTTTCCTTTCCCTTGATATACTGCACCTCCATGTCATACTCACATAGGAACTCCATCCAATGCCATTGACGAGCGTTGAGGTTCGGCTGTGAGAAGATATGCTGTAAGCTACAATGATCTGTCCTCAAGATGAAAGGTCTACCCAAAAGGAAGTGTCGCCAACGCACAAGTGCATGAACAACTGCTGCAAGCTCTAAGTCGTGAGTAGGATAGTTAAGCTCATAGTCCTTGAGCTTACGAGACTCAAAAGCAATAACCCGACGCTCCTGCATAAGAACTACTCCCAAAACCCTCTAGTGATGCATCAGTGCAAACAAAAAAATCCTCTGTTGGGTCTGGAACTACTAAGATGGGCGCCGTGGTTAACCTTTCCTTAAGCAACTGAAAGGCTTGCTCACATTTTTCTGACCAATCAAACTTCTTCCCTTTCCTCTGAAGAGAAGTAATAGGGTGAGCAATCCTAGAAAAGTCCTGCACAAACCTGCGGTAATACCCTGCTAAACCCATGAAGCTCCTCACCTCAGTCACTGATGTGGGCGCTGGCCAATCCAAGATAGCCTGAATCTTAGAGGGATCTACGGAGATACCCCTCACCTGATATGATATGACCCAAGTACTAAATATTTGTCTGAAAGAAGCTACATTTTTCCAAGTTCCCATACAACTTCTTCTCTCTCAAAACCTGAGGTACCTATCTCAAATTATCCTCGTGTTCTTCCTCGGAACAAGAATAAATCAATATGTCATCAAGGAACACTATGAACAAAGCGATCCAGAAATGTCCTGAATACTCCATTCATGAGGCTCATGAAGACAGCTGGGGCATTGGTCAAACCAAATGGAACCACTGTGAACTCATAATGCCCGTAACGTGTGCGAAATGCTGTCTTATGAATATCTGCATCTGAAATGCGCAACTGATGATATCCTGACTTGAGATCAATTTTGGAGAACACTCTAGCTCCCCGCATCTGATCAAACAAGTCATCAATCCTAGGGAGTGGATAACGGTTCTTTATTGTGACTTTATTGAGCTGTCTGAAGTCTACACAAAGCCTGAGAGAACCATCCTTCTTTTTCACAAATATGACTGGCGCTCCCCAAGGAGATACACTAGGGCGAATGAGACCCTTCTCTAACAACTCCTCTAACTGAATCTTGAGCTCATGAAGCTCTGAAGTCGTCATCTGATAGGGTGCCCTAGAAACTGGTGCGGATCCAGGCACTAAGTCAATGGTGAAATCCACCTCTCTACTAGGTGGTAAACCTGGAAGCTCCCCTGGAAACACATCTGCATACTCCCTCAAAACTGCGTGATCATCAAGGGGTGAATGCTCTAGAGTACTGTCTGAACGATCACTGATAGTGATAGCAAACAACTGACAACCCTTACGCATGCTCTGCTTGAGTTGCTTAGCCGAGATCATGCGCAAGGAAATGGGTCTCTGCATCCCTGAAATCACAACTGCACTACCCAAGATCATCCTGACACTCAATAACCTTCTCTCTATAATCCACCTTAGCTCGATGAGCCTTGAGCCAATCCATACCCAACACTACCTGATAGGATCCTAAAGGAATAACTCGGAGGTCAAGCGTAGTGGAGAAGACTCCCAAATCGAGTACACAACTCTCCACATACGAGTCCACTGACAAGTTTAGCCTCAGAGGCCAACTCAAGCCTGCCAACTATCTGGTTGCCTAGCCACCACTAGCCCACACTGGTCCACTATAGAAGGTGATATAAAGGAATCTGAAGCACCTGAATCAAAAAGTACTGAGACAGAAATACCCCTGATAGTACCTGTCATCTTAATGACTGTGGCCTGATGCTCAGCCTGGCGGTTGTCAACCGCTGCATATACACGATGGGCGCATCCCATGTCACCCACCGTTTGCTCAGATCTAGGAGCTCTCTGCATATCCGTAGTAGTGGGCTTGTGCGAACACATACGAACATAATGGTCTGGAGCCCCACAAATAAAACATCCTCCTGTACCCCTCTGAGATGGGGTCCCTCCTAGAAAAGTGCTCTGGCGAACTGAACCTGCTGGTACTCGAACCCTAGTAGACTGCTGAAACAGCGGGTTTGGCTGTGAGTGATGAGTACAGCTGGGCCTGGCCTGTTCTCTAGACCCACCAAAACCACCTCTAGACCCACCTCACTGAAAACTCTGAGTCAATCTACCCCTTTGATGCTGGTGTCCCTGATGCTGTGTCTGACTGTGATGGGTGTGGAGGAGCTCTCGATGCTGCTAGAGAAGACCAGAATCCTCCTCTATGCGCGGGTGGTACTGTTCCCCGTGCTCCTCTGACTCTAAGTGAATGCTTATGAATTCTATCCTGGAACTTGCTCTTGTTCCTTTCTCTGTGCTCCTGAGCCTTGGTCCTATTCTCCTCAGCCAAGTAGGCCTTCTTAACGGCCTTCTTGAGCGTGGGAGGAGATAACATCCTAACAGCTTCTGCTATATCTGCATTCAGGCCCCGAATGAACCTGGTTTACCTGTAATTTCTCATCTTGCAGGTAGTCTACATACTGCAAGAGATCCAAGAACCTGCTCTCATACTGCGCCACTGAGCCAGAACCCTATCGCAAGTCGTGGAACTCATCAATCCTCTTCTGCACAAAATTCTCTGACATATACCGGGCCACTGAATCGCTCCTCGAACATACTCCCACGTCACTGTATCCTCAAGTCAAATGGAGCTTCCGCTCCTCATTCCTCCACCAAATGCCTAAACCTGTGTCTCGGAGGAGGTGTATGGCGTAACCTGGCTTTGACGTTGCTCTCATGAGAGTGTAAGACCAAAACAGCTATCCAAGCTAAGAAGCCAGGACTCTGCCCCAAAGCCGTCTGGATTGAACCAGTAAATGCGAGTAGGTGGCTGCAGGCGAAGAAGGTCTCGAATCACACTGCCTGTGTCTCGATCCTGACGGTGTGGTCTAACAGGTGAGAGGAGTCACATATCTCCAAAATCTACCCCTCGAAACTGTGGTGAACGGCTTGTGACGAAATGAGGCCACCCCTCTCGCCAAGGATGGAAGGGCTGCGTGACCTCTCTCGTCTCAGACTAATTTGTCATGAATGCTCAGGTGGCTATAGATGGGTGTCCTCGCCAATCGAACTCCTCGTCTCCTAACTGAATATTCTCCTCTATCGGCACCTAGCGGTGGTGGAAGGCACTCCTGTACGACACCTATCAGCTGCTAAGCAGGGTCTCCAATAATTGAGGCCCAAAATCGAGGGGCCGATTGACTCTCGAAAACGTAGGTGCGCTATTGTCCTGAACCTCGAGCTGAAGGTGTCCCCTTTTGGGCGCCATCCTAAACCTGAGGTAAAAAACAATAAATAAATAAAATGACTTATAATAATAAAATTTTTCTTTAATAAAATTATTTTAAGGCAGTTGCAGAAAAGCGTTAAATTAATATTTTTTTTTGACAATGATCAATAATTACTAATGTTTGCTTAAGCCTATCACATTAATAATTACCGCCCTAGAAGCAAATGCGGCGGTTTCAAAATCATTGAAACTAACCCAATTAATAATAATTATTAATTAATTTAATTTATTTTTATTTTTTCCGAAATACAATTAATACCATCCCGCAATAATTTAATGCATTTTAATCTATTAAGCTCTTTAGGGTTATAAATAAAAATTTACACTTTTTGTAAATAATTAGTCTTCCCCTTTTTAGGTTAATTTTCCCACACACCCCTTTTTAATTTAATATGCTTTCCCCCCCTTTTATTACATCGTAATTTTACCCACACACCCCTTTTAAAATTTTGTTTCCCCCTTTTACATTACTTTTAGTTACACCCTTCGGAGAAGTGTCTCACTCCTTAACCATGAAAGTGCCATGACTTCAAGAAAGTGTAGGGTTGAGTATGAGGCCCTTTGGATCAAATCAAATATGGCCAGCTTGATTTCAAATTTACCCTAACACTGCCCTATGGTGTTTTTCCTTATGTTTTCCATTCATTTTTTCCATTTTGTTTATTCTTCCCGCTTCTCTGTATTTTGTTTTCCTTGTTCTCTACTTTGTGCAGATAGATAAAACAAATCGAAAAATAGAGTACTCTTTTTTTTTTTTTTTTTTTTTTTTTTGAGATATTTATGTCTAGCTTGTGTGCTCTAAACTGTGTGTGATAGGAGCTCAACTCAGTGGTGTTTGGGTCAGATTAGTACATATGTATATAATAACCGGGTATTACTTTCTATTCATATGTGCACCTGTCCATATTTTCCAGATAGTATTGCTGAAACCCCTACATGGCGATGTTTTCAATACCATACTATATCATATACATTCATAATTGAGAAATAATGAATTTCCGTGAGTACTGCAGCATCGCATAGTTTTACCTACTCCAGGTTGGTCTCCTTGATTTCATTTTTGCATGACCTCAAAGGTCATTACAATCAATACTGGGTGCGGGCTGGGGTTATTTATTCAGAAATGTTAGTTTTCAATGTCCTAACAGGGGTTCCTAATCCTAGGCTTCAGTCTGCTCTCATCTTAAAATGGTCAGGGTCCCGAGTTCTGGCATTGTTTTTTGGTGGGCATTTAATTCCATTTTCATGCGGTCATTTGTATATGATCACAATATTCTATATGACACTCACTTTGCTCTGAGCATTGTCACTGTCCGAGGCACCTTATTCTTTATCTCACTTTATAGAATTTCCGCCCTGCGCTCAGGGAGACAGTCCTACTTAATATGTTTTGCTGTGTACACTTTGGTGAATCTGGCTGTTCCATTTGGGGGGTTCTTCCCCACATAACATTGCTTTTATATCTAGGAAACAAGGAGTGCAATCTTGATACTTGTTCCAGCTTTTGCATTTTGCTAATGTTTTTGTGGGTATAAGTGACACCCTCTCAAATATTCCAGATCAAGTTATGGACATTAGATGGTAGCTCATTCTGGTTTTAAGGCTCTGTTGCATAGCATGTATTATGCTATCTCTCAGTGCCTATCGGTGATACTCAACCATGTGGTTATCCTGATAAAATGGTATATTCAATGATATATGAATATTTATGGCAGTTAAACGCATATTAGACATAGCTATAGGAGACTGTATTTTTGAACTCTCAGGGACAGAATTGGAAATGTAGGCCATATTTCCTTAGGATTGTTGCCTCAGTGAGTGACTATCACTATGTAGCTGGAGGATGTCTGGTTATTTTGGGAATCTACCATTTTTTAGAAGGGCTTAGAGACTGCTGCATTTGATAACTAGAGGAAGTGCAGCCTGCCAGAGAACTTTTCATGACTCAGTACTAAAGAGATACAGTTGTCTCCATTCTTTTGATCAAGTTTCAGTATCCATTGTCTTATGGGTGCCAAGGTGCAAGCTGCTTTCTATATGCTGGCTAGTCTCCATGGGTCTTATCATTTTAACAAGGCTGAAGTTCAATGTTATTTCATGTGCTTCTGAGATTTTCAACTGGATAAGAGAGGCTAATAGCTTTTCTAAACAACTGTTCCTTTCCCCAGTCATTGGTACATTTAGCATTTTTGCTAAATTTTATACCTGGGACAGATTTTCCTTATAAGTTATGGGCTATGTGATACAGAGCTTCTGTTCGATTGCAAGTAGATTACATGATGCTGAACATCCTATTCTTTTTTTTTTTTTTTTTTTTTTTTTTTTTTTGTCTAAATGTAAGCGCATTAATCCATCTATGGAAGTTAGGCGTAGAGGTGGAGGATCCCATGTGTTGAAACCATGAGGGCAACTAGATGGACCATAGATGATGGTGCCATTAGATTTGCACCCCACCAACCATGTTTAACTTCCCTAACTATCGAGGATATGGAGGCCACACCTTATGAGGCCATGGCGGGGTTGATGGGGCGATGGATACCTCATACTTTGCAGATTTCTTTCTCTACTATAGGGTAACTTGTCAAATATAGGATGGGGAAGGTAAGAGACACACCCCTGTTGATCGAGTGCCTCATATTTCAATATTCTAGCAACAATGCTTACATTAACATGCTTCCCCCAGTAACAACCAATGTTTTCAATATCAATAGTTACGGGAGGCTAGGGGAGGTTACTAGAGTGTATAGGGTTGGACTGTTGTTACATCCTGGTGTACCTATTACAACCAGGAGGGTGGTACGCGCTTGAGAGAGAGCCGGTGCTCCTCAGGCACCTTTACTTCAGATTGCCGCCAGTCTTACCCATAGCAGTGATGACCCCATTGATATAGACTCTAAGTCTTAGGAGTTCATAGGGGGAGAGATGGAGGAGGAGACCAAAGACATGGAGGTTAGTGAGTCAGGTGGGGAAGAGGATAGTGATTCCGAGTGGCATGACACTCAGGAGATCCTACAGGCTGAGAGGGTAAAGCAGAGCGCAAAGAGGGTGACTCTAGTCTCAGAGGAGTTGCCTTCTTAGAACCTAGGTGGAGAGGATGAGTCCATGGTAGGACGCCATGTTGTCCTAGACATAGGAGGAGGACACCAGTCAGTGGTGGCATCCATGGTAGGCGCGGATCCTAGAGATCCTTCTTGGGAGGATTTTCAAACCCACATGGGTTTCCTCACCAAGAATGGGGAAAGGATCAAGCCATATGAACCTTTCTCCCACCTCAAACCATATGAGGGGATGAGAAGGGACCTTCATGGCTTGACCAACAACCATGAGGTTTGAGAGGGAAATCCCTCTCTCTTCCCCTACATTCTCCAAAAACCATCAATCCAAATGATCGTGGAGAGAAAACAAGGAAAAACAACAAGAACAAGCAAACAACCACATTCACCATACATCATTTCACACACTATTTTATTAAGCAAGCATAGTTTACAAGATAACAAATCTAAGAAGGAAAAAGGTTAAGAACCCTACCTCTAATATGCTCTCCAAACTCTAAGATTTTCCCCTTTGTCCAAGCTCCCTTCCAAGCTCCCAAAATTCTCCAAGTGCTCCCAAAAAAAAATGAACCAAGAAGACCCATTCTTCCCACATGAGAAAGAATAAAAAGAGGAGCCCAAAAGTTTCCTCACCAATGGGAGAGTGACAAGTGTCACCCCCTCTCCTCTCAAGAGTCAAAGATTCCAAAAACAAAATAAGTAAGAGTAAACTCACCTTTGATCCCTTTTCACCCAAAATACTAAAAACTAAAATAAAACAAAGTGGAGCAACTTTTAACAATTCCACACAACCCAACCCTCTTACATGGATGGTGACTAAAGAGGGCTAAATGGGAGGGAAACTCCCTCCAAACCTTGGAAATAGGCCCCCCTACCTATTAGGTAGGGTCCAAGGGCCCATTTTCATGCTAAGAGAACCCCCAAACTCAAAAGGGGTCCCTAAAATTACCCAAAATAACCCAATTTCGGGTTTGGCATGCTTGGGCACAAGGGTAGAGGGTGTGGGGTTCACCCAAGGTTCACATGTGGTCCCCAATCCCTTCTACCAACACACACACACTTCCCAAAACCAACACTTAACTTAAGATAAGATTATTAACCCCTAAGCTAGTTTACTTAATACAAACACATCCTAAACCTAATTAATTTTACAAGACATAATTACATTACAAAAATGAGGGTTCACCCATGGTGCCCAATTAAAATACATCTAATCTAAGGCTTCAAACAATTTAGCATGGTTAGGACTCAGCCCTTGGGCCGCTTGTGCACAATTGCGTAGCTGCCCTGAAACCCATGCTCTCCTATACCTGTCACCTGCACACTCATTGCACACATTAACCGCACCTGTCCAATATAGTAAACATCATCTATACATCACAATATCAATCAAACTTATAATGTCCGAACATAATTTACAATTGATAGTGCAATGCATCCAATTATCCACACATAAAATTGTAACGACATACACTTAGGTTAGCATGAAAGTCACCATCATTAAATCCAAAACACTATATCATCAATCAAATTAACCATAAGAGACTAACATCTAACTGATATGTCTATCATATAACCCTGTTAGTGTCATCACATCATACAAAATATATCAGTATATGAATCTAATCCAATTGGCGCTACGCGCCCAAATTTAACACACATGCAAAGAAACTCATTAATATAAATAAGGGAATCGACTTCATGTACAACGAAAATTCATCTTAGTAATATCCGCGGTGAAACATCGTTGGACATTTTCAGCTTTGATTTCGTCCTCTTTGTCGCCATTATTTTGGAATCTTGACGTAAGACACGCAACAATGGATGGTTTCTTCGGGACAATTAGTGCTCTTAGCTGAAGTCCATACTTTTTGCCGCCACCAATATGCATCTATTTTGACAGCAAATAGATCATTATTTTGTGTATTTATTTAGATATGTATTTTTGGATTAAAACATAGAAAGGGAAGAAGGAAGAGATCATTGCATTTAACCAGTTTTTTGTATTGTGGTTTATGAAATCACGATTTTGAGCAGGTGCTCTTACTTTTAAATTGAATATGAACTTTTATGAAAATACAGAGATGATTGATTCCCCACAACGTAGTTCATTTAATATAATTATAATTACGTTGAATGGTGTGTTTACTGCTAAAAAGCCCGAGGGCCTCTGACAACAACTTTTAATCCTCACCATTTGTATCAATGTTCACGTACGTATGAAATTCGTAATCATCTGCATCCTCATCTAAATCAACATCTACATCTGTATCAAGTTTTCTATTTGGATTTTAACATCTGGCAATCATTGTTGGACAGGTGTATAAATTGACATATTTAATACACTTTCGTATGTTGGGTAGAAAGTGGTATGTTTATTTTTATTGTATTATGAGCGAAGGAAAAAGCAACAATTGTATTCCTATCATCATTTCCTACTCCTCGACATACAATGATATTTATTTTAAAATAAATTTTTTCTTCCTAATATCGCATTTTTTCTAAGCAAAATATTGCATTTTTATTTAAAAATATATCATCGTATTCAGTATTATTAGTATAGAGTCAAATTGTGGGTCCTAAACTATAATATGCTTTGTATATCATAATCAAAATATTATCGTATTGGTCTCGGATCAATCGAAAAGTGAATTCGTTAATATTAGTGTCACATAGTTGGTTTATTCCCGTTGAGGACATTCTAGCGATAAAATATGTTTAATTATATATAATTGAACGTTATATCATGGGGTTAAACATAATAATTATTTTCATGGATTGTTTATAGATAAGAATTGATACAAATTTATTTTATTTTATTATTTCATACATTTGTAATTTTAAAATGGATTGCAAAAATAACTCTCTTTAAACAATTTTTGTTGTAATATTAATGTATTTATGTATTTGTCAAGGATGAAGGCTTCATTGTGCTCATCCAAATCAACAAAAGACGAACCAAGAGTTTACAAAACAATTTCTTTAAATTTACTATAATCAATATTTATTTTCGTTACAACCTGCTATAAATAGGTCTGAGTGTTTATTAGATTTCAATTCCCTTTTTCATGTGGGAGAAACTAATAATGTTTTAAAAAATATTCAGAAGTGAATATTTACGCTGAAAGGCATTTTTTACAACAAGAAGCTTGCTACCCCTCTGACTTTTTGAAAAAATTATGACATTTTTCGTTCATTTTGTTTTTTCCATGAATTTTCTTATTTGTGCCATTAAATTATCCATATTAATTTGAATGTGTGTCCTTTTATAAGTATTAATGAAACGAATGTGGTTAAATATTCAATCTTAACATATATATCTTATTTTATATATGTATGTTGAAAGGCATGTTTGCAGGTAGAAATCCCGAGGGCTCTGACAACATATTGTAATCGCCACTGTCAATATTTTAGATGTATTAAAGACCCTGACATCATGCGATCGTATGTGTTGGTCATCAGTGACAGAACAAATGTTTTGTTTGTCTTTTTACTTCACTTATGTTCTATATTTTCATAGCAGTATCTCTCTAAGAGCCTTTGCGACCATCAAGAAAGGAGTAATGATGATTTGTTTAGTAGGATGTCTTGGATTTTTAATGTCAGCGGAGGCACTATCAACAAGGATTGCATTGTTGACTTTAAGTTGGGAAATGACATTATTGTTGTTAAGGTGTCATTTTTCTTCCTTCACGAGGGGAACACTTTCGCTTGGATATCCCTGGCTCCGCTCCTTCATCGATCCATGGGCCCTGCGTTCATCAAAAAGAGGGAGTTTGTTTGTTGTAGGGTGAAAAGCAATTAGTCTTAATTGTATCATTAAAGTTATATTATGGAAGATAGATTGCACGTTCTTCGAGGTTGACTGTTAAATGTATCTTACCACTGTGAGTTCTGATGAAAAACATATTAAATGTTGTCTAACCGAAAAATTTAACACTTTAAAAGATATAATAAAATAATAGCAAAGCCACCTTTTCCATTTTTTCTTCCGAAATATTCCATTTCGTTCAGTTATGTACGACCGGTTTATGGTGTCATACAACTTATGGACAAGTTAATGACATTGATTTCATTGCCCCTCCATATGGCTTAAAATTAGCGCAATACATTGTTATTCATAAGGTAAAAAGAAAAAAGCAGAAGCAATACTATTTTAGGAAAAAAAAACAAGGAAAGAAATTGTTTTTTATTGAATCTTGATACTCATTACTTCTTTCATGATATCCCACACCTATTCTGGCACTCAATACGAATGTTTATGAGGGAGAACCTTATTCGCATTCTTAAAATCTAAAGAAATATCGTAATCATATATGAGCTTGAAATCGACAACATAATGAACCCTCAATGCAAAGAATTGCAGTTTTTAACATATGCTGACTTCGAGATTGAACCAAAAAATTTAACTTTGTCTTTCAAGTATTCATTGACAACACCTTGCTCTCTAAGATATCTCCAGACTATATTGCCATGGTGCCCTGCACACTGTATCCCCTTTCTTCATCAAACATTTGACAAAATATGTGCATGTTACATATGTTCCTCCTTGTAAGAAAGAGTTCTTCCTCAAAATGGTTCTCCCCAATATTATCCTCTCCCAATTGCTTCTCCTCCCTCTAACCCACTCTTCTGCACCCCTCTTCTTCCTTTTATGTTTTGGTCCCTCAAAATCAACCTCGTCTCACACTGCCCCTTCAGCGTTTACATCGCACATTTCACATGCAATTACTAGTAATATCATACATCCTTAAAACAATCTTGAAGGAAAGAAAATATTTAATACAACTTTAGAATTGGATTGTATATATAAGGTGTATTTTTGTGGAAATTAATATATGGCAAACGCAAGAGATTCATTTTAGACAAGTGGAGGATGTCAAATAAAGTTTTTTCGCAGTAATGGCATCGGTGATATGGAAAATATAATCTATAGATAATGGACTTTATCCCCTTCACACCAAAAGAGTGTAAATCAAGTTTCTACAAACAGCTATAAAGTTAAATAGTATCATATTTTCTTTTTGAACTTTATGTTCAGATTTTGCAATCATTTTAAATTTTTTTAAATGATAAAGGAATTATTTTACTATTGGAACTACCCTTTATATTAAATAAAAAATAAAGAGAGTTACATTAGCAAGGGTGATCGGAAAACTCACGGTCCCACAAAATGCCATGAGGGCAACAACAAATGCCACATTGGCTACAAGAAACGAAAAGTAGAAACATGAGGTGTCGTAGTTGGAGAAAGCCAAGGAGAAGGCGAAACAGGAGGAGTCGTAGCCAAAGAAGCCCAAGGAGAAGGTGTTGGAGGCTCAAAGTGCCCCTTCTTGTCCTTAGATTTGGTGACAACGGTCCAACTATTAGACTGGAGAGCCGAAGCTCGATGAGAAGCCTCCATGCCAGAAAAACTATGATCTGGATTTGAATCTGAGGATTCAGAAACATGAGACCTCTTAACATTTTCAAACCCGCGAGGGGCGGAGTCATCAACATGTATGTCCTCTACACCAACTAGCGGAGGGATTTCCTTGCGTTCATGAGGCGTGAGAGGTTGTCAACCTTTCATCTTGGTCGAAGGAGATTTCTTATTTCGTGCCATGGGGTGCTGCTGAGGACAAGCATCGTGAAGGTACCCGGTTTGACGACACAGACGACAACGGAAGACATTGTTTGCATAGTCCAAAACATGCACCCACTTGAAATCTTCAAAAATCAACTCCATTTTATCATAAAGCCCTTTGCTTAGATCCACCTCAACACAGATGCGTGTATAGGTGTACAACCTTTTCTTAGACCGCTTCTCATCCATCTTAATGAACCTACCAATACTATTGCCAATAACAACACAAATTGTAGCGTGCCAAAATGGGAGCGGAAGGTTCGGGAGACAAACCCAAACTGGCATTTTGGATACCACCGTAGAAGAAGGATCGAACTCCAAAAACCATGGGGTAAGGAAAAGGCCAGCCTGACCCCAAAACTAGGGTCCTTCGTTAAGAACCCATTGATAATCCTTCGAGAAGAAAAAACGGACAACGAAGATAAAGGAATTATTTTAATAAAGGCTTAATTATAATTAATTTCATATTAAATCAGTCATAAAATTAATCGTTGAAGTTGAGATGTATATTGAAATCTCTGCTTGTCAACATTTGACATAAATCTTCGAATTACTCTCCTTTTTAAACATGTTTTCTCATCCCTTACCATTGTGTGTTAAATGTAATCAAGATCCAACACTATCAAGAGATTTCTAAACATTTCTCATTCTCAAAGTTTTATCATTGTGTAGAAAGTGTAAACATATTTAAAAAAGTCTAACATAACATATTTAAGGCAGATTATTCATTTAGTACATTACAATTTTATCCTAATTAATGTAGTTTTAATTACTAATATTAAAAATCATGTTTAGTTTTTGAAAGGATGTAACATATTCTCATTTATAATGCTAAAAATCATGTTTGCATTATTTACATATTGTAAAGCACAATTGTTAACTACTACAAATGAGATAGCTTATATATTAGTCCAAATTTAAAGACATTTCATGTTACTCAGAATATCTAGGATAAAAAAGCAATGCAAAAGAATTCAGGGTCCACTCCAAAGGCTCAGAAGCCCCCTTCTACATACATCGTGGAGCATATGAGGAAGAGACTCCAT
Source organism: Taxus chinensis (assembly GCA_019776745.2). Taxonomy (NCBI): domain Eukaryota; kingdom Viridiplantae; phylum Streptophyta; class Pinopsida; order Cupressales; family Taxaceae; genus Taxus; species Taxus chinensis. The sequence goes on from CM034152.1 coordinate 190,886,889, forward strand.
TAGTAGAGTTCCCCAAGGAGCTAATGGACATTGGCAGCAGGTATTTAGAAAAACAAACGATTATTTGCATATTTAACGAACTTTGGCCAACCAGATAGCCCTTGTATTAATGGATACATACAACATGGACAAAAAATTGTGAGATTTATCTATATGCTTAAAAAGCTTTTACGTTGTTCTATTCGCGGATCAAGCGGAATTCCATGGAGCCTTAGCAGATGCAACCTGGTCTTGGGGTACTGCAAGGTTGTTCATCACTTCTATGGTTTGCAAATTTTGACCCAAATTCTCTCAATTGGTAAAATGCTTGTCTGGTTTCAACTCCCCATCCTACCTCTACATCTCCATCTTGCTCCCAACACAACAGGGAATACTTTGGACACCTTCACCAAGCATGATGAGAAGAGGTTTAAAGCAGTGTTGCCTAAATTTGTCTGCATTTGCCTAGAGGTAGATCTCAATCAGGATATCCCAGATACGCTAATACTCAAATGGGTTAGTTGTCAACACGTCCAGGGCTTGGATTATGAAAATACGACATTTTGATGCCGCGTATTATACTCCCAAGGCACTTACAAGCTACCTACCCCAAAATAGAGTTCACCCAAGAAAAAATGGACAAAACCAACGCCCAATAGATGGAATTCTCCAAACTTATTGTTGAGTCTAAAGATGATGATAAGGATGCAAGCAACCAATATTCCTCGTAACCAGAAGAGTCTTATTTAGGCTAACATGGTTGCCAGAAAGAGGTATGTGGAGCTATGACATTAGAAAAAGGAGAGGAGCAAATTTCCCCTTTGAAGATTGGTCAGAAGGAGACCTCGTCATGAGTGATGGAGGCTGTGAATTAGAAAACTGAAACTCAGATAAGGAGCTAGCGGCTCAGTCGAATCCTAAATACTTGATTTGATACTCTCCTTTTGAAAACAAAAATTTAGATTTGCAATCGGTCATGAACAAGTCCTCTCAAGGGAGGTTGTGGGAAGTTGAAAGAAAAAGACCAAAAATGGAAAGATTGACGTCAATTTAGGGCTAGAGCCCATTGGTTTTTGGGTCTTTCCAATAACTTCTTGCATACTAGTGGTAGTGCCTTGGTTGGCCGAAACTAGGAGTTTTGGTGTATAACCCCCATCTAATGCTTGTTTTAGCTTGGGCTTTATCTTTTTAATCTTCAGCTTAATACAAGATTATATGAGCCTTTCAAAACCCTTACCTTTTTTACCATTATAAAAAAAAAAGAAAATCTAAGATTATATAAAGGGATATCTTGCAAGAAAAATGAGAACCTCGTGAAAGTTTATAAAAAAAATTTGTTGAAAAGTTGTCTTCCACATTAACTTATATTTGGGTAAATGGGACCATTCTTGTTTACTAGGATGTAGGCGGTAGATTAGACACCAACTAGATCCTTCTAGAAATCCACATTAGCAACCAATTCAATCTCTACTAAACAAACCTAGTGTATAATGATGAAACTTGACTTTAGGGTGGTGTACCCCAAAATGCTTAATTATTAGCTACCGTGATTTGCTGCTGTACACTAAGAAAAATGTCCACTGCTTTAGCTCAGTTGTGGCTGAAGGAGGGTGTTCATTATACAATGAAATTTTTTCCCAAGGATGTAAAAGGAAGGCCACTAAAAATATTTGGCCCTCATTGCCAATTAATGAGACCATCAAATATCAAGTCTGATTTTGTTGGTGTTTAAACATATATATTTAACAAGTGTTTTATATCCATTTATCAAACAATTGAACTAAATCTAAAGACTTGGGAGATAACACAGATAACCTTGAATAGTTCTCATATACAATGCCCTCAATTCTGAATTCATCAATTTATAAGTTTACACAGCATACTACCAAGTGCATCTAATATTAAGGCGAGGAGCTACATACTTTTCCATGGAACCATATTGCACAAACCAAAAACAAAGACCATCAGGCACACATGTTAAACGTTGACTTGATAGCCTCTATACACTTGAATAGCTATTGAATACACTGTCCCTAATTCTGCATTCATCAACTTACAAGTTTACATACTATCACTACCAAATGCATCCGAGGCTCGAAACTATGTACTTATCAAATGAATAATATTGCACAAAAATAACGAAAATGCAAGGCTAGAAACTGTGCATCAATTGAATAATATTGCATAAAAAATAACAAAAATGCAAGGCGAGAAACTATGTACATCAATTGAATAATATTGCACAAAAAACAACAAAAATGAGAAGCTAGAAACTATGTACTTACCAATTGTATAATATTGCACAAAAAATAACAAAAATGTGAGGCACCTATTAATCCTAAATTCTAATGATATTAATCTTGATCATTCTGATATATCAAATTTCTAACGAATCTAATCATGCCAATAGACATTCTTTATGGTAGCAAGCTAGACTGTCTGGAAACGCCTAAGGCCCCCCCGTACCAGCCTGGAAACGTACCAGGTACTGGTACGGGGTACGGTACGCTGTGGGTACGCTTGGAAACGTACCCACAAGGGACAGGGTACGGTCTGGGTACGGTTTTGCAGTACCCAGACCGTACTCTGTCCCCTGTGGATATGTTTCCAAGCGTACCCTTTCCTTTTTTGGATTTTTGGTGGAAAAATCACAAGCATAGAAAAAAAATTGCCATTTTTGGAAAGGGTCCGGAAAGATGTAGCAGTAAAAACTTGCATATGCCATAACTTTCATTCTGCGACTCCGTTTCAAGTGTCGTTTTATCTAAAAGTGTATATTTTCTCAAGCTCTACGCATTGATGGCAATATTTTTCTTATTTTCATAAAATCCATTTTTGCACCTTTTTGTACCAAGCAACTTCTTGCAATCTTCTGAAAGAATCATGAACTTTGATTGCCTGTAGAAAGATTAGTAATTAAAAATACTGGATAGCTTTCCAAAATTCGGCGAGTATTCTCCCGTGCTCGGACTAATCGTCCCACCTGCCAGCTTGGATCCATATTTTTCCTGCTTAGTTATGATGTTTCAGGAAATATGTCAGACAATACTATCGTGCTGAGTGGATCAAGGAAGGTCACCATGAACAGTCAAAACTCCTTGAATCTTATCACAGTCACTAAGATAAATAACTGTGATAGAGAAATAATAAATTTCAATAAGTATGCAAATGCTTCTTTAAATTTATAATTTATATACATATTTATATATTTATATACATGTATATATATATATATATATATATATATATATAAAACGTACCCAAAAGCGTACCGTACCCAAGATTTTTAAAAATTTGCCGTTCGGCGTACCATACCTGTACCCGTTCCCGTACCCGTACCCGTACCCGTATCCAGATTGTCTAGGTAGCAAGGGGTAGGTTGTGATGGTGTGGCCATGATATTTTTATTTTGTACATTGAATTTGACATTATCTTGACTGTCATCTAATTTTTTGGGGTATATATTGGTTTGACTGACATTTTTATTTTACACATAAAATTTGATGCCCTTTTGACCATCATTTTTGATGTATTACTTTGAGAAGTCAATCGTAAAAATGTTGACCATACCATAGAGTTTGGGGCCCTTTTTTCCCAAAAGATTTTTTTGCAACCAACAGGAAATATGAAAAGAATGTAATAAGATTATTAATCAATGTGGTATGCATAAAATCTAGCAGCATTTTTCAAATAGATGTATTTAAGAAATTTGTATTAGTGGTGTCTCAGCCCAACAGCACGTATACTGCCACAAAAAAAATCCCTCTTGGTGGCAAAAACATGAGATGGCTATTTAGAATTGTCAGTTCCAAATCAACACCCCTCTACATTCAATTTAACAAAAAATATTACAGAGGGACATTTAACACAATGTCTTCCCATATATCGAAGTTCTTCTCGTGAAACATCAGCTGATAACTTCATTGATAAAGAAAACATCTACAAGATGTCAATTCTGGTATATCAAATTCCCATCGAGAGTAATATATTGTCTCGGCTCAACAGCACATAGATTTCCACAAAATTATCACTCTTCGGTGGCAAAATCACAACGTAGCTATTTAAAATTGTCAGTTTCAAAATCAATACCCCTCAACGTTCTATTATTTGACAAAAATATTACAGATAATTACATAGTTAACACAATGGCTTCCCATATCAAAGTTCTCCCTGTGAAACATCAGATGATAGCTTCATTAATTAAGAAAACATCTACAAAATGTCATTCCTCCACAAGTCAAAATACCTTTCATTTAGTATGCCTGGAATATGATATAAACCATCTACCAGTGGATCTGGCGATGACTACCTAGACATTTCCCACTTGGCTTCACCATGTCTGTTAACAAATGTTCCTCGGCAATCTGACGCAAGGGAGAAGTCAATAAAATGAAATTCCAAGGACTGTACGTTATTGTAGAATTACCTAATAAGACTGTAGCTTTCGCTGGCATGAAGTGGGTGAAAAGTGATTCCTGCATCATTTGTTGGGACCACATGCCCATGAGAGTCCAACAACAGTGCATTATCACCAAACATTTTTCTAACGTCAACTACTCCAATTGGCACTTCACACCATTTCCCATCAAGCAGAACAGTCATGACACCAAACTCTTGCTGATTTGATACAGAAATTTCTGGCAAATTAGAAATTAGTAGAAATATTCAAACAATGAGAAAGGTATGAAAAGTGTAAGCAGCGCTGAATTAAAGAAAAGGGCACATAGATAATACAACCAACATCTTTGTAATTTTACAGTTCTAGCTAAAAGACTTGAAATCTAGCTTTTTGGTTCAGGTCATACCGTTTGCAGTGCAGGCAATGGTAGAATTCCTGGGTCTCTCTAATAAAGCATCAGCCTCTACATCAGCTTCAGATTGAAGATAAATCAAGGACGAGACATTATCTTGAGAATCATTAAATTGTTGCTGGTCAGTGGAATGTGGCTTTGAACTCTCCATACCATAGCTTTTCTCACCGGTCTGTGCATTTGCGACTGGCATACATGGACCCACATTAAACATTTCATGGTTTATCCCGTGTATCTGTGGCTTTGCTTCAGCCTGTTCCGAACCCATGAGAAATATGCATTGATTTCTCACATTTATCTGTGGGTTTGCGTCAGCCTGCTCTGATCCCATGAGAAATATGTTGTGTTTACTCTCATAAGCCTCAGCTGTCTTCTCATCCATCCATGCACTTTCATCCTCTTTATTCATTTCATCCTCAGTTTGAGTTTTCTTTTCTCTGCAGGATTCACCATCCGTGTCAACTTCAGAGTCACCTTCCTTATGTGGAAGAAGCTGTAGTTTTCTCTTGGCACGAGCTTTACGATTTTGGAACCAATTATAAACGTTCATTTCAGAAATCGGACCATGCTGAATAAGTTCACTAGTTATCTTCTTTATATTCTGCTTATTTGGGGTGCCATTACCATACGAATATAAACGCTCTAAAATATGAAGTTGGGTTTGACTTGGTGTCCAACGCTGCCTTGCAGGTGGTCTAGACCCTGGACCAAACGAAACTGGATCATCGAGCATATGCTCTACTGTAAAAACATTGGTTAGTCAATACATTTATCAATATTAATGTCAGAACACAATATACCGTATGACCTTCAATGAGCTAAATATTCTAGAGGTGAAATATAGCAACTGTGAATGGTAAAGAAATAAAGAGGTTTCGTTGTTTTCAGAGCAATCAGGGGAGTTCCATTTCATGGAACATGTAATATGTGTCTTTCATCTCTATGGAAAAAATGGACGTTTTCCAACCAAAGAAAAAGACAACACAGCAACTAGGAATGCTAATACAGATAAATGCCAAGTCATTGTTGATGCATCAACTAAACTTCAGGTCAGAAAATTATTACAACAAAAAACATGTTAATGTAAAGAACGATGCGTATTTAATTGTCAAGATGTGAAAAGAATATTTTACTGCAGATTTTTTTAAAAACAAAGATTAGAACCAAATCTAACCCTTCAAAATACATGAAAAGCAAACTTCTGCACTGATCTTCACTGCCTCTTTGAGTACATTTTAAAGCCATGAATACATCACAGCAATTCAACAGTATCAGAAATAATATATTCTTTACTGAAACCAGTCATTGCATTAGATTAAAATACCTACACAAAATCCTTGACTTTGTTATTTTTATCATTAGCACAAATCAAACAGCTTGCCTCTGGATACTCTCAAATAGAACAGTATGTTAGTATTTAAATGTCAAAGAGGATCCAGTTATTGAAAGTTTAAAGATACAGAAGGCACATCTTCCATGATATTGTCATGATTTGTATTCAAGCTTTCCTCAAGTACATCTGCAGCTATTGAGTTGTATGCTTTTGATTCTCATTCACCTCAACTGCAAACTTCTTGCAAGATATGAAAATTCTGTTACTAGACTCATAAACCTGCTTCGTATCCTTACAACAACGAACCATGTTTGCAAAGCATAATAGGGACAATCTTCAAAGTAAAAACTTTCAACTTTATCAGTCCATGCATATTAAAACTGACCCTAAACTGAAAATTCCATATGAAGGAAGCTCTACGTACTTTGGGATATTTGCTTGAAAAGAATACTATTTGTCAGAATTTTCTAGTTTTCGCCTGCATATTTTTTGCTCAAATGTATTTTTAGTTTTCTTAAACCTTTCATATTTCATTTTCTTAAGAGTATGGCTAATATTTGTTGCAACCTTGCCAATTTTGTTGATAGCGTTCCCACTCATGTTCAATACTTGGCAATTTGCTACTTTTAATTCTACTAATCAGATTACACCAATTATGTAATTCCACCAGATTGCTAAGGAGATCCCTCAAAATTTTACAGGTCACTATGCACTAATTTTGCAAATCCAACAGGTTGCTAAGCGGCTGTAACTGCTTTTCCTCGAAAATATTAATAGCAATTGCAAGTAAATTCTAGGGGTGGCACTTTTCATGTGCCTGCATTTTAAATTGAATTAAATGTTCTGCCCATTGTCCCTCTCAGTTACCTGAACCAGGTTTTCATCCAGCTGATCCTCCTGTTGAAGTTGGCTCCTATTTTGATTTCAGAGGCACATCATGTCCATCGGTAAGCAACAACTCAGGCTTTAGTGATCTAGATCCCCAACTCTCAAGCTGTGGTCAAGTAGTTGTGACCCTTAATACTGATGAACTCAGAAAGTAGGATTTTCGTGAGCTAATTCTCTAGATACATCTTTCCACAAAAGCCTTTTCTGACATTTACATGTTCTTTCTCATCAGGTACCTGGAACTGGAAGTAATCTCTCTATGAAAATTTTATCCATTTTGCTTGCAAGTCTTTACCCTCCACAGCAATACCGCTCACCCCCATTGCCTCATTTTCTCCTCTTTGGTCAGTTAGTATAAGAGATGTAACCAGTCAGGGCTGGTTTACTCCCTAGCTTGGTTTTGGTCATCAGCTCAAAAACCAAGGTTCAAAATTTGAGATCACATAGCATGTTTTTTAGACCGGCACCTCAAAACTCGGCTCCCCTCGTCCTGCTCCCTCCCATTGATAAGTTGAAATAGTGACCTGCTACTTTGGGAGAAACTTGAACCTCAAAATTGTCATCTAAATGAATTGCAGGAAGGGCATAATAACAATGCTGAAATTGTTGTGGATATGCTACATAGAATTGTGATCCATAATTAGCTTAATTGTACCTATGTCTATCATTAACACAAAGCTTACTTAGTCTTATGACTGAATTATGCAATTATGTGCAAATTTAGTACCATGCCCATGCACATTCATTCATATTGCCCATATTGCATGAAGAACGTAGAATTGAACATATAAAGATGGAAAAGAAATATGTATGCCAAACACATATGAGTAAACACACAAGATTTGCTATTGTCCATGGATGAAACCAATGTGGAAAAACTCCAATAAGATGTACAGCCTGAGTGAGCTTGATGGTGAAGGCCTGTACGCTCCATCAAGGAGGTTGCAGGTTCAAGTCTAGAGGGGGTAAGGTTCTACAAATCGTTGAACAATATATGAGGCAAATGTCGAACCAATCCCCTTGTGGGCTTCCTCAAAAGAGGCCTCCCACACTACATTGGTGTCTCACTTGGCAGTTACCTAAACACCTATCTTTACCTTTTGCCAATCCACTATCACCAAGAATGCAAGGTTTCAATCTCATAAGCCCATGTATACAACCAACAAGTTATCTTCCTTGTGCTGCATCCCATAATCTTTATTCCCTGCTATCTCCCCTTCCGCTATGCTCTGCAATTCTGAACTCCAATTCTGAACTCCAATTCTAGATGACTCTTATGCCCCTCCAAGGCTCTCTTCGTACTGTAAACCCAGCAAAGAAAGCTCCACTCAGAGAAAATAACTAAATGAACTGCATACCAATCATTCTATCTTCCAATCTGGGTCATTGGTTTTCATGTCTTATTTGGGATGTCTTCAGTCCTGAACAAACATGTTGCTAGTGTTCCCGTGAGTCGTGACAAATTCAGTCCTGCATGAACCTGTCTTTGTCCTTGACTATTTCTAAGACGGGTTCAGTTGTGATGAAAACCATCATGTATTCTTCATGACAGGTTTGGTCCAATACAAACCCGTCTCTGAAACCTGTTTTTCAAAACAAAAACTTCAGAAAACCTTTTTGGGCATCCCTACTCCTTCCCAGATGTTTTCAGCCCCCTACAAAATGTTTCAGACAACTGGACAATTCTGCCTCAGTCTTTTATAATTCACAAAGTGCTCAAGTTACATGCAAAATAATGCACTTAGTGTCCTACAACCCTCTTAGAACCTTGACAGCAACGTGATACAAAACTGGTGAAGTGTTTTAATTACAACATGGTCCATAATTAACCGATTATACCTAGGATATCGATACGGCACCTCTAGACCCCCTGGAGCCGCAGGATACGGAAATGGCGACGGGTACGGCTGGGGAGCAGGCAGGGTGCGTTGTGTACCCTGCGGATATGCCCGGGTACGTACCCTTTCCCGCTCCCCAGCCGTATCCACCCCCTTACATGCCTTTTTTTTGTTTTGTTTTTTAACATGTTTTTAAAGCCTCATAACATTAAAAAATATAATAAGCTTCTAATCTAAACCCTAAAAGCTAACTCTAAACAATAAAACAAAAGAACAACACAAAAACAAAACATAAAGCAAAGAAACTTACCTTTGGCTCTCCAAAATTGCATTGTGCTTGTCTAGGGTTTGAGGAGCTATTGCTAAGCTTGTAGGAGTGTGAGGAGTTGCAAAGGAGGAAGATTTGTAAAGGATTTGTGGTTTACTAGGTGAATGTAAGGTTTTTTTTAATTTCTAATTTTGTTTCTCTTTTTTTTTTTGTTATTTAATCTTTCACACAGTTTATTTTTTTGCTCTTTCTATTTAATTTTTTTAATTTTCTTTGTTTATTTTGTTTGTTTTGAACCTTGTAGGTACTTCTACAATGGCAACAAGTTCTGCTTCTTCTGGGCAATCTTTGGTCAAAGAATTTAACCCAAATTCGCCATTATGGAGGCATGTAACAATACTTGAACAACTTCCAGGTGGTGGTTGTTTTGTTTGGAAATGCAATGATTGTGATGGAGTGTTCAAAGGCTCTTACAGTCAGGTGAAAAGCCACTTGTGTGCGATAACGGGTAACGGTATAAGAGTATGCAAGGGGAGAAATAATGTTGGGGTGCCAAAAGCAAATTTTTTGGCATTTATCAAAGAGCAAGAAGATGCAGAGGCAAATGTGGCTATGAGAGCGGGTCATCCATTGGCCAAAAGAGGAAGTTCATCTCGATCAACGAGGCCTCCTGTTGCCCCATCATCTAGTGGATCCCCAATTGTGGCCATGCCACATCCATTTGTGGCTCCTACCTCCACAAATGATGAGGATGCTTCCCTTGCACGAAAGAAAAGTAGAAAAAAAGAGCCATTGGAAAAGGCCTTTAAGAATGAGAACAAGGAAATTGCAGATGAACACATTGCAAGGTGTGTATATGCTAATGGGCTTTCATTTAATGTTGTAAGGTCACTTTATTGGCATGACATGATGAAAGTCATCAATGAGGCCCCAAACGGGTATAAATCACCAGGCTATGCGAAGATCTGCACCACCCAATTGGATAAACAAAGAAAATATGTGGACACCTCTTTGCAACCAATCAGGGACTCGTGGGCCAAAACAAGTGTGTCCATCATTTCTGATGGATGGAAAGATGAAAGAAACCGCCGTTTAATCAATGTGATTGCAGTTTTCCCTAAAGGGGCAATGTTTTTGGAAGCGGTTGATTGTGAGGGGCAAGTGAAGGATGTCCAATTCATTGCCAACATCCTCTTCGAATCCATTGAGACGGTGGGGCCTCAAAATGTTGTCCAAGTCATAACAGACAACGCCAAAAATTGCAAAGCTGCAAAGATGTTAGTTGAGGCAAGGTATGGCCATATTTTTTGGACACCATGTGTCGTGCATTCACTAAATTTAATGCTAAAGAAGATGACCAACAAAATAGAGTGGATCCAGCAAGTGTATGCAGAGGCTGAAGAGATCCAAATGTTTATCACCAACCATCACCAGTCACAGGGCATTTTTAGATCATTCTCACAGTTGGAGCTGCTGAAAGTAAAGAAAGCTACCCTTTTTTTTCTTTAATTTAAAATTTAAATATAAGTTTTTTTATTTTTTTAATATAGTATAATTAGTGTTCAAAAAAATTCAAATTTCTTTTTAGTTTTTGTTTCTCGTTCTTATTGCATTAGGTTGTTGAGACTCGGTTTGCATCACACACCGAGTCAAAAGGTGCGAGAGACACTCATGAGGATAGTAACCTCCAATCTTTAGTCTGTATGGAGGCAATCAAAATTTTTTTGGAGGCTCGGGTACGGCAGTACAATATACATATAAAATATTAAATTTTTTTTGAAAAGTAACAAGATAAGCAAAATTCCAGCCTTACACATGCATAGATTAAACATTGAACGAGCTCAAAAAATGAAGAGCATGATCTTAGATGACACTTGGTGGGATCAAGTGGACTATCTGTTGAGTTTTACTAAGCCCATTATGAGCATGATCCACTTTATTCCCAAGTTCCAACACTTTGTTGGCCCTTTCCTGACATGGATCAACCATGTCTAGGAGAGTTATATGATGGTATCAACTCAATGATTGAGAAGATAAAAGCCGTCATAAATGCAAAAGAACAAGATCCTAAGGAAACATTTTTCAAACAAGTGCAATCAATCAACATCCCTATATGGTGGGACCCTCCTAGGCCTCATTGAGCGGTGGAACAAAATAACCACCTCGCTACATTTACTTGCTTTTGCATTGACTCCTAGATTCTACAGCACAGAGATCCTTTCCTTGCTAGGGAGGGTAGCACCATACAGGGATGTGGAAGTTAGTGAAATAAAATTAAGACAAGTAAATTTAAAACATTCAAAATTCTACAAATTACAAACTTATAAAATTAATTTAATGAATTTTAAAAACTAATAAAGAGATATATGGTGGCACTGACTAGGCTCTTCCTTGATCTTGAGGTCCAAGACACTGTTATGGTAGAGATTGACAATTTCATAGCAAAAACAGGTCATAGCCTTCTCGCTCTTCTATATCTTCTCGCTCTTCGGAGCAAATACAAGATGGATGCTCATATGTGGTAGTGCCTCCATGGTCATGCATCAATTTACTTGCAACCTCTTGCAATCAAGGTATTGGCACAGGTAAGTTTTTTTATTCTCTTTCCTTTTTTTGTTATGCAAGGGTCTTTGCACGTGGCAACCCCTTTCCATCCAACACTCCACATGTTCTAATTCCGTTAACTTTTAGATTTTTAAAATTTAAGTTTGAGTGTTTAAGTTTGAATTTTGCATTGACTTTGTGTTGCCTCAATAGGTTGCAAGTTCATCTTCCTCAAACTAAAACACTCTAAAAAAATCACAAAATACTTACCTCAATACACCCAACACCAATAATGCAAGCTCCTTGAACTCCTTGTCACTTGTTGCAAGCTCCTTCAATTATATGGCACTTGAAATCAACCCTAAGCAATTGAAAATAGTGGAAAAATTGAAGGTGAGAGCCAAATATGCAAATAAGAGGAGTGCAACTGAAGGTACATTATAACTTCATCCACTCACAGAAGCGCAACAAATTGGGGGCTAAAAAGGTTGAAGATTTGGTATACATACATTCCAACTTGCACCTTTTATCCCACAAGTAGCAAGAGTACAACAAAGAGACAACAAAACATTGGGATATTGATCCAAAGATAGTTTACTTGGATGCTTTCATTTCTCACCATGGAGCATTAGATGATGAGGAGACTTCTGTGGCACCGCGAGACCTATATGCACAAGGGGGTGCAAATGGCAGTGGTTCGAATCCATGTGGTTCTAATGAACCATGTAATGATGATGATGCAGTTGATGTTGATCCTCTTGATGAAGAGGAATATGATGAATATTGAAAGATAGTTTGTCATTTGAACTTTGATCATGACTAATTTGGTGTAAATTTTAATATATCATGACATTCACATTGTGTTCGATTTAAGTATTTTAATTTAACTTTTAACCTTTTAAGTTTATAAGTTTTATCGGTATCCTAGCTTGTTTGTTGCGGTTATTCACTTATTTAGTTTATAACTTGTCTTTTATCTTGTCTTTCATATGCATAATACGTGGTTAATAACTTAATTCCTATTTAAAAGGATGAAATTTATATATTTTTTAATTTTTATATATTTTTTGTATTGTCGTATCCTACGCCATATCAGAGCCCAAAAATTTTTTGCCGCTTCCGCATATTAGATAATTCGTACCCGCTCTCGTATCCAAAACCTTTCGGCTAATTAGGATTATACCAATGTCAAATTCATTAACACAATCTTAGTCTTATAAGCGAACTATGTCATTATTGTAGATTTTGCACTATGCCCATACACACTCATTCACAAAATGGCTAAAATGCATGCTTTAGACAAAAAAACTGAGACTTGAAAATGTAAACATGGAAAAAGAAACTGAATGTACACAATTCCAAGTAATTGAAGGCTTCCACGAGTTAATTTAATTAGATTACTATTTTTTCTAATGTGGGATTTTACTTGTGTGTTAACATCAGCTCAAGATGACCCACATGAGTAGTCATTCTAGACTGTTTCGATACGGATACAAGTACGAGTTCGGTACGCTGAAATGGCAAATTTTTAAAAACCTCGGGTACAGTACACTTTTGGGTACGTTTTATATATATATATATAAAGAAGCATTTGCATACTTATTGAAATTTAATACTGTTATATAAACAAAATACGTAGTATACAAATATTCTCATAAATTAAATAATAAAGTCTATTAATATCTAAATATATGTGTCTATAACAAACAAAAAGTTTAACTCAAAAAATAAATAGTTGGCAATAATATAAAAGGTAATAGACTATTGCTTAACTTATTAATAAAGTAACTATAAACTTTAATAATATACTTCATGACTTTCCACAAGATACCACATAAAGCTTATTAGTAAAGGTTCAAATCATAATATAAAAATAAATATAAATTAAAAAAAAAAATTAACTTAAAACCTAAACATAACACAAGATCGTAACCCTAAAGTTTAACTCGATTGGAATTCGGAGCTTTATTCAAGGAAGTTCACACTAGACATTGTTAAGTCCAGTGTACACTTTGGGTACGGATTTTCATACCCAACGCATACCCTGGACCTATGGGTACGTACCCAAAATGTACCCACAACATTTCCGTACCCGTACCAGTACTGGAAACTTTTCTAGCTTGGTACGAGGGGGGTGTTTCTGTGCAGTCTAGTAGTCATTATTCTAATGACATTTTCCTCATGTATTTTGGCAAGGGGGGCCACTTAGCACATAAGCACCATAAGAATTTGTCAGTAGCTGGAGGAACAGTGAATTGCACCACTTTGGTATTCTCACCCTAAAACTTCTTTCAATTCTACCTTGGTCTTTTACAAGTCACGGAGTGCTCAAGTTACATTAAGGCTCAAGAATGATGTTCTAAGAATCGTGCAAGCCCTTGAGAGTCTTTACAGTAAGAGATATAGAAGTCATGATGTGTTCACATTATAACTGGATCCAATTTCGGTCAAACTGGACCACGGAAATATCAAACACAATCTTATCCTGTCTAATCTCCAATTCTACTGGTGCATCCTAGACATTACTTGCAAAGAGAGTGGCTCTTATAGATGGTGGATGCTTATAAATCAAGGCTCTTTGATAATCCAATCATTGAGAAATCCCGCTTAAACTATAATCGTTGGATCGAATCTGTTCATGACTCAGCAGTCTGCCCCTTGGAGGATGTGGAAATAGATGCCAAGGTGTGGTGCAGACATCTGCTCCTCCATATGATTCTGTTGGGGCCCAAGTTGCATTTCTTGCTAGATCTGACCTGCATCCATTGGAGATGGTGTTCATTATGGCTGGGTTTGGAAACTATACTTCCCTGTTGGTTACCTGAATTTAACTTTTGATATCATGATATGGAAGTGGAACAGTAAGGGATATGGAAATCATGAGGTGTTCTCATTATAGCTGGATCAAATTTGGATCAAACTGGATCATGGTAATATCAAAGACAATCTTCTCCAGTCTAACCTACAATTGTACTGCTACATCCTAGACATTATTTGCAAAGAGACTGGATTTTATAGATGGTGGATAATTATAAATCGAGGCTGTTTGATAATCCCATCATGGAGCAATCCCACTTAAACTACAATCCTTGGATCAAATCTATTCGTGAATCAGCAGTCCACCCCTTGGGAAATATGGAAATGCCAAGGTATGGGGCAGACGTCTGCTCCTCCACATGACTTTTTCTTGATAGATCTGACCTGCATCCATATGGGACTTGCATGGGACCATTCATGTGTTACTGCATTGGGGATGGTGTTCATTATGGCTGGGCTTAGAGACTATTCCTCCCTGATGGTTACCTGAAAATACGGAACAGTTATACTCCGACATTCAAATTACCCTCTGGATTTAATGAATAGTAATGTTATTTTGCTACAGATTACTTAAAATAGGTAGAAGACATTCCTCTAGTACCAGTGACAGGTACACTATATTTTTGGAATTTGGTGTGGAAAGCAAGCATACTAGCAAGACAGATCTGTTCTTTGTTATATGTGTTTTTTTCCTGATTAAGTCTTTTTGCCTTAATAAAACAACCGAAAGCAATTAGAGTGTTGACTTGCACATCAGAAAACAAATTTGCTCTAAATAATCACCCATGGTATAGGCCAATTGGAGCCTTCAAAACTTAGTGTCGGGTAGATCGATTGCTTTAATAATAAACAACACCTAAATTTCCTTCAATTAACCAAAGTCTTTTCAAGCACACACCCAAAGTTTAACAGACTCTTTTTCCTCGTCTTGAGTGCTCAGAACCTTCAACAGGCAACTTTAGGTGAGCCTATAAATCAATTTAAGCTGGGATTGAAGCTCATTTAACTTCATAAAGAATTCTGTTAATATGCATTGTTATGGATTACAAGAACTAATTTTTAATAATCATACTTCAATAAAAATAATTCACTCGGATATTTGGGCAGTACAAGGTGGCCATAAATGTAGTTGCAAAAAGTACTCTTAGATCAGAACTGAATTTTTCAGTGTTTCCAGGAGATTAATTTGAGATGCAGAGTGACAGGAATAAATATTGTGATTTTGGTTTTTGATTTGTGTAATGCTGCTTCCAATTACAGGATACTGGGGGTTACGATATACAATGCTAGCACAGCATGCGATAAGTTATGTTTAAATAGGGTAAGGATTCCTAAGTTTACACCACCTTCTGCATGGCAACAAATACCTTTGATATGTAATCTTAGTTTGGACTAATATTTTCTTGGTTTTTCAGCTCTTTCTTTGATATGGTTACCCCTTCCACTTGTGTACTTATGCAAGCTGATTGAAGATCTTTCTGATGGAAATATTTTCTCTGTCAGCTATGCTACCAGAAATGGAAAACAAGGAATAACAAGGAAACAGGTTTGAACTCAAACAGGGTTTTGATGATATTGAAGACAAAATATTTTGGTCGTTTTTATACATAAACAATAATAAATCAATTTAAACTATCAGCATACATCAAAGGTCATTTAGTGTCATGCTGCTTGGAAATTACAATGTGTGGCCCCTATTGTCGTTTATCTTTGTACCCAAAAATAATTTCTTGAACTCAACCTAAATAAGCACAAATCAATGAGACATTATCTTCTACTACTTCATATTGGGCAACTCCCTTCAAAAATATGTTTGACTTCTATATTTCAAAAAAAAAATTGCTATGTACGATTAGGAAATATTTTTTGTTTTGAAATAATTATAAAATAGAAAACATGAAACAAATCACTTGCATAGATTTGTAATCATTCCAATGGACACACAAAACTTCCAAGGACATAAATTCATGCATAATATACATATCAGTAACTAGCACAACAGAACAGAAATCATCCTTTGAGGAGAAGAGTGACATCTTCCCAGTTTGGAGTTCTATGAACTTCATGAAATGGAGCCTTCACTCGGAAGTTACGTGAACTGGATGGCCAATAGACATACTATATTTGTCACTCATCTATATAATCTTCCCTAGTAACTTTTCACATTTAGTCGAATTTCATGATAACCTTAGGTGAGCACACGCATCGAAACCAATTTGCAGTTCAGGTTCCACAACCACAAATAACACCAACTGCCAATCGCAAACTGAGTCTTTCCATCCTATATGCTATTGGAAAAAATGTCGTTTTGTAAATATAAGTATAAACATTCCACAATGAATTTAGGGAAATCTATCATTCCTCTTTTCCTATTTGAATCACCACTGTAGTGATTGCCTTTGAATATAGAAAGTCGATGAGATTTACAGCTGAGTACATATAGCAAAGAAAAACATCATGCCTGTGATGTATTCTTTTGTTAAACATCTCCACTTAAGAATGATCTTATTTTCCCATTTACAATGACCAGAAATTTAATGGTTTCATATAACTGCTGAAATCTCCACTTAACTCTTGAAATCTGAAAAATTGAACTGTTAATTTGATTAATGGCTGCTTTAAGATTAACAGAGTAGATTATGCTATTCACTAGTACATATATCTAAAATATATCCATCTGAAAGATACCGAGAGATCAAAATCTCAAGGTTCTGTTCTTGGATTTTTGACATACCACACCAATTGATAGCTCCATACCTTCTCATCAGTTTACCACTGATTGGTGACAATAACATCAATCTAGCTGCACCACTGTGTTAGGCTTGAGAAAATCCTTCCCGGAAAAAATGGGCTCCATACTCCACCATATGGCCAAGATATTACAAATTTTTTATTGATTTCTCCAAGCAAATAGATAAAACTTCTATGATGGTCAAATGGATGTCAAATTTGGGTTTGGACATAATTGTGACTAACAAATGAAATTACACACCACCACTGCTGTCATTGTAGAACGCCTGCCAGCATAATAATATCAAATTTTCAATGTTTTGGAAAATAGTGAATAATAGCCCCGGTTATCAGAGTAGTCTTGGTGCAATGTAGTTGAATATGCAACCTCGGATAGCTTGTGAAACAATGATGAAGGCTAAATGCATGGTGGAATGTTACATAATGGATTTTATGGGCATTATTGATTTATTCTTCCATTTGGCAGAATAAAGTTGTAAGCAAATAAAGCAACTAAAACTTTTATACAATCTTGCATAGCTATTCCATGGCTTGTGGAAAAATGATGGATGCCAAATGCATGGAGGAATGAAGAGCAGCAAATTGTCCATGTCTAGAATATTACAAAATGGATTTTAGCAATATTATAAGAATGTAAGAGGCTGTTCGTGTAACTTCTAGGAATGGAGTTGAAGTGAAATCATGCATTCAGAATTGGGCTTATGGACCTGATGTGTGAAGGCACTCATAATATCCTTCACATGTATTTGAGGCACCAACCTGATGAGTATAATGTCAGGTGGAGACTGGCATTTTTACCTTTGATTTTTTGCATGTGTCATAGGGTCACCTAAACACATCACTTGGCAACCTTAGCATGTGAAAAAAACATTTAGACCTCCTTATCAACAAAGAAATAGGTGGCACTCTATTGGGTAGATTCTATCTACTGATGCATACACACGGAGCATCTCTATACCACAATGGATTAGACTTTGTAGGAGACTGCAAATGAAAGCACTTCAACAAAGTAAGATGCAGCAATTATCCACTTGAAAACTCTGGATGTAAAGAAATACATTGCTTAGATCACTAAATACTTTATTAGTCTCAATGCAGCAAGTCTCTATCCATTACAGTGTTGTTAATTTTTAGCCAAGACTTTTTATCCTTTCCAAATATGAAAAATAATGGTCAAAACATAATTTGTCGATTAATCATTGTATTTTTCAAGAAGCAGTGACCTGCAATCCCTAAGTGTTAAGGAACCATTTTCCAAGTAAACAATTATGGGATGAAAGGTTGGAAAAGGGAATGAATCCATTTCCATGTAGACTGAGCATGGGGGAAAAACCAAAAAAAATTGTTTTGAAAGAAGCTCAGTAAGTTGCCCATGGGCAAGCCGCACAGGTGATGGATTTTAAAAACCTCGTCTGCTATAAGCCTATCCCAAACAAGGAGACTCGTCTAATAAATAATGCACCATAGGAAGTGAGATTTCATAGGCTCAATGTGAACTCGTTTCATAGATTTGGAAACCTTCGTCATCCAAGACAGCATCCTGAGTGTCTAAGATTCCAACAGTGATTAAGAGATTGTACTCAAAACATGTTGAGGGGCTTAAGAAGTATGATAACCATATCCAAGGTTTGTATCCATAGTTACTAGATTTGGCCAAATCCCGATTTGTTCATAGCTAATCCCGAATAAATTCAGTTCAGGTCAGCCATGTTTTTCTTCAGGCAAATATATATATATATATATATATATATCTTATATTACAATATAAAAAATCCTGTGTCCGAGCAACCATCTCATATTATTCTGAATAATAAATACCAGTTAACATCTTCTCGTACTTGTATTATTAACCCATTTTTTCCTGGTAACTTTGTCAATATTATTGTCATGATTTATAAATTGGAGTGGCCTCCATATATAATAGTCAAATATGTATATATTCCGAACTACAATTTTTCAAGCAACTTTTTCTGAGTAGTTCTGGACTTTGGATTTTTTCCCCCTCACGTAACTGGATCCGGATTCCGGACCTAGTAAACTATGGTTTATACTGAGCATAAGTTTGAAGCTCAACAGAAGTGCCAATTCTAGTGACACTCACACGAGGGCATACAAAAGGAAACTATTTTTTGCAGCAATGGCATCAAGCCATGGAAGTTTGGATTTTAGAAATAGATTATGCATTCTTCCATTTCTTAAGCATAAATTTTAGCTTTAAACATATCCCGTAGGCATACTAAGTTCTAGAAGCTTTACAAAGATATGTGACGTGGTAACATTGATTCACTTTTTACCCAATGTTTTAAGAAATCTAAAACCGGTCGAGGATCGGTTACCGGTTCAATTACTGTGCTATGCTTACCAGTTCTAGGACGAAGGTCACATAATGATACAATTGATATTGTTGTTGATGCTCTGCATACGATTATTGACATGGCTTAGCCCTTCAAAGAATTGGGCCTTGGTTTTTTCAAAGACGAGCTTCTCTCAAAAATTACACACAAATTATACCAAAGCTTGCTCTAAGACAATATATGTAAGAGAAGCTGGATCGTATAGAAACAGTGGCATGATATACTAGCAAGTCCAATACTTGATACATATATCATTGTATGAGCAACTCCTCTTTGAAACAATGATACATGAAATAATGAGGCTCTAAATGGCTTGCCATAGTCCGAGACTTAATGGAAATCGATGCCAACATGATATGTTCAGGTGATCACTCATCCTCCTCACTATATCAAGCCTGCTACAAAACTTCGGTGCGAGACTTGCATGGGGCCACATTGATCGGGATGACAGACTTTGTAGGCTCTGTATGCCTTCAAGATGGCTACGTGAGACCGAGACTTATTTCATCTCCCTGTTAGTTACCTGAATTTTGATTTTGATATCATGATGTGGAGCATTTATACTCAACACTACAATCCTGTTTTCAGACTCTCCCGGTCTTTTGGTTCAAATATAGTTCTAATATGTAGGTGTCTTGCCCTCTAGTGCTAGTGATGGTTATAGTATAATGCTGGAATCCGGTGACCAAATTCTTCATCCCCCTAGTGCAGTCATCTGCTTCTTCTATGATATCGGTATTTTCTGATTAACATAATTTTTTTTGCCTTGAACAAGACAAATGAATGCAACTAAACAGATGACTTTCACGTGACCAGATTACAGTCGCTCTAGATCAGTTCGCCCCCCAAAACTGAGAAGTAGAACCCTTCACATTTCATCCTCTATCACCACCAGTAGAACCTTCAAAGGATGCACACACGTACCAGAGTGCAACCCAGCTCCATTCGTCCCCCTGGTCGTCGCTTCAGTCTCAGATCTCAGCATGGGAGGAGGTTTTCGCCCCCCTCTTCGGGTTGTCAGTCCATCAGGAGCTTCTTTTCGTCGGCCTCTAATGTTAGGAGGTGTGTGGCTACCATTCTTGACTAGACCATTGGTCCTCGTTTGCCCCCTCCTTCATTCCCTTCTTTTCTTCTCCCGTCCTTCTCCCCCGCTTGCTCGATTGCCCCCACCTGTGGGAGTATTGGCTTCGGGTTTCCTTTCTGCTTTTTTTTCCCCTTTCTTTTGTTTTTGGGAACTCATTTTAAGTTGTCTCCACTCGCACTTTGTATATTGTTTGGCTACAATCCCATTGACCTACTTTTGTGGTCATTCGTTGGACATTAATATATTTATCTTATCTTATCGTATCTTATCTAGAATAAACTAGATGACATCAATGATCAATCATCAAACTCTGCACCGCTGGTGGAAATGGGGTCCTCAAGGTCATCCTCATCAATATCATCACCGGCCTCTGGCTCTGACTCAGACCCATCCAAATCCTCAAGTACATCTGCAACAACTGTATTGGCACGAGGAGTAACACGAGTGCGACTAGTGCCTGTTATGTCTCGTGATGGTGGCGGCGGTGTTGTTAATGGTTCATCATCCTGATCCAAACCCATCCACCCCAAGTCATCGGGATCAAACTCTACTAGCTGACTCTCCTCTACACAATCTAAGGTTAGATCTATATCATCCAAGACAATGGGATTAGTATCAAGTCTTCGGTTCAGCAACTGGGTGCGCCTTAGCCGAATGTTGTACTATACAAAGACAAGATCATTCAACTGTTGTTGTTCCAAACGGTTTCTATTATTCGTGTGAATCCACTCGAAGACGGACCAGTTGCGCTCGTACCCAGAAGCACTGCAAGTTTGGCTCAGGATCCTAATTGCAAACTTTTCCAATTGAGAACACTAACTACCAAATGAGTCCCAGCAATGTGTTGCGATAAAAAATGTAAATGTTTAATTAGTAAACAATGACAATAAAAACACAAAGTTAAAAAATAAAAGTAAAACTTTATAACTTAAAAGCTAAAGCGTAAATCAACAAATTAGATTGTCTTATGCTAAAAATTCATGATTATTCATTAAAAAGTTTAATCAAATGACTTACCTACCTGGTTGGTCCACATCCCTTGCAATCTTTGCAAGGTTTTTCCCAAAGGTACCTGTGGCTCTGCTAAAGAAACCAATCTGTCGGTGAACCTCAAGTTGTTGCGTCTCATCAGGGACCATGCGCTCTAAGCACTTGTACAAACCATCTTTTACTTCTCCTGTAAAATCTTCTCCAAGCTAATCTCTGTAATGATATTTTGGGTTCAAGAAATATCCAGTTGCATGTATAGGGCGATGGAGTTGATTGATCCATCTAAAATCTATAATCTCTCATATAGGCCCATACTTAATTACCATGTCTTTGTATGATTGCCCTTATCTACTCATTTGCCTGATCCATAGCCTCATAAATATAGCCCATGGCTAATTTTTCCCCATCCACCAACTGCAGCACCTTAACAAGAGGCTCGGCAACTTTCACAATCTCTGTTGTTTTTTTTCCAAAATAAATTGTCAAAAAGTTTTTCCTTTGTGTCTTTCTCATCTTATTTGCGGCTCCACTTTGATGCATTCCATTCATCACTTGAAAACATTTTTTTCAAGTTCTCTTGTTGGGAAAGAAGAGATTGCAACGTGAGGAAGTTTGTTGTAAATCTCGTGATGGCTAGCCTAACAAGTTCTTTGCCCTCAGTGTTCTTCCTCATTAGGTTCAATACCCATGAGTGATTGTAGATGTATTTGGTAATGCTTTTGGCACGCTCTGCAGTGTTCTTGATCCAATCTTTTTTTCCTATATCCTCAAGCATGAGGTCTATGCAATGTACAACACATGGAGTCCAAAATATTGTTTTGTGTTTAGCCTCTAACATCTTACCAACAAGAACATAGTTAGAGGCATTATTTGTGATGATTTGTACAACATTTTCCACCCCCACCTCTACAACAATCTCATATAAAAGCTTAAACAAAAAATTTGCATCTTTCACCCTATCAAATGCATCAACTGATTTCAAAAACATAGTACCTTGTGGACAAGAGGCAAGAAAATTTATTATGGTGCAGTTCTTGTCATCACTCTACCCATCTGACATAATAGTACATCTAGTTTTGGCCCATGATATTTTACAGCTCTTTAAATATTCATCTATGGATGCAACTTCTTTCTTCAAAAGTGATCCTCTCAAGTCATGCATACTAGGGCCTTTGAAGCCCTTATCAGTAGCAACAATGGAATCAAACATAGGCTGGTAATAAGGTGAGTGGACAACATTGAAAGGGATATTTGCATCATAACACTATCTAGCAGTGTATTCAAAAGTTGCTTCTTTGTATTGTTTCTTCCAATGGTTATCCCAAGGTGGGCTGATTTCTGTTGACATGGAGGCACTAGCAAGGTGTGGAAGATGGAAAAAAACTTTGAATGTTCTTTTTTTTTTTTGAGGCCGGTATTCTCAACTATGAGTGGATGGGGGAGGCATATACTGAAAGGGGTCTCTAACAGTTACAGCAGGGTCAGAACAAGATCCTTCAAGACTCAAGGCATGTTCCCTCCTTCTCCCTATTTCAGCTTCCATCTCTTTTTGCCTAGCCTTCTCTTCTCTATGTTTTTCAAGCATGTTTTTCATTTCCAACCTAATGTCATCAATACCAGGGGCCTCACATGGGGTAACTTGGCCTCTTTGACCAGCCAAGTGTTGTTTCAACCTATGAATCCCCCCCCTTGATGTGTTTCTTACAATATTTACAAAAAACTTGATCATCAATTGTGTCTGCATGGGCCCATGTAGGGTCTTTTGATTTGGGGGCCATTGCAAATGCAAACAAATCTGAAAATGCAAATAAAAAATAAATAAATTTCCTATTTCTTTTTTAATAAAATTTACAAATAAGGGGCAAGTTTAAAATGTAACATACCTTTCAATGTGCACACAAATGAGGTGAGGAAATGCTCCAAGCTTGTATATGGCACCACAAAGAGCCCACACTCCAAATGTAGATGTAAATGCCACCACAAAGAGCCCACACTTGATACCAAACAACTCCAAATGAACACTATTCAAGGCTGCCCCAATCCTCCAAATCCTTGCAAATAAGAGAGGTGCTCACAAATAGAGGTGAGGTGCTCACAAATGGATGCCAATATCACCACAAGGAGCCCACAAGCAATGCCAAACAAACTCCAAGCCTCCAACTTCCAAGCTCACTACAAAAAATAAACTCTTCAATCTTATGCTCGCAAATGTTTTTGCTCACAAATGCTCACAAATGCTCAATGAGAGAGGTGTGAAGTGATAGAGGGGGGGGGGGGGGGGTATATTAGGGTTTAGAGGCAATAAAAAATAAAAGAAAACAATTAAAAAAATTTCCACGTTGGGCGCCGTGTACAGCGAAACAAGAGTGAACCGGCCGGTTCCGTAAGGAACCGGACCGGTTTGACCGGTTTTAGCCCAAACCGGCCGGTTCCGTACGGAACCGGACCGGTTTGACCGGTTTGGGCTAAAACCGGTCGGCCGATCCAAGTTGCAGGGCGGTTCATGATTTCAAATGTCAAACCAGTCAAACCGGCCGGTTCCGGTTTGACCGGTTTTTAAAACACTGCTTTGGGCAAGCCTATAAATAAACCTAAGCCATGAATAAAGCTCATTAACTTCTTAAAACATTCTTTTAATATAAGTTATTAAGAAATATGTTGCACAAAATGAGAAATGAAGGAACCTGTCAGAAACAGGAAACGTGAAGGACAATGAGAATGGAGGAGGTTGCGAATGAGAAACAGAATTTCGATATATTTTTTGTGGAGGAGGTTGCAAATGAGAAATGGCATTTCTATATGCTTTTTTTTGGATTAAAATCCATAAATTCAGTCTTATTCAGTTTTTTAATATTTAACTTTAAACTTTTATTAAATATTTACATAGTCACCTAAGTCTCGAGGATGGGAGGATAGGCAAACAGTTTCCAAGATGGCAAAATATTTCCCAGATTTTGGGGATGGCCAGTGGTTGGCTATTAAAATTTAAAATAATATATATAAATTAATATTTTAAAGTTTTAAATTTATTTTATTAAATTTAGGGGTTTAAACTGTATTTAATTGTTTTCAAGGTACTTTCGACATTAGAATTCAACGTGTTTCCTAAAAATAACAGCTTTTTAGAAGTAAAACACAGTAAAAGCATCAAAATTAAAATTTAAAATTACAAAAAAATTGGAAGCGTCCCTTCAAGTCCCTGAGTCCCCGCAACATTCAGGACATCCAAAATGACACCAAAATCTTGGGGACATGTCCCTGCGCAACACTAAATATTAAGTATTAATATTTGCATTTTAATGTTTTTAACTTTTACTTACTATTTTAATATAATAAATACTCAAACTTTTAAAAATCACAAAGTATAAAAAATCCAATAAAACAGTGGGAAGCACTGTTACTTGAGGTGGTTTTTCCCCATGTTTTAACTCAAAAAGGCTTAAAGTCATTGTGTTTCTCGCAACAGGGTTTAAGGATAGCACAAAGTAGATCATACCACCACTTTGCTAGCTAAATAAAATAATTCACTCAGATGAATTGGAGAGTCAATGTGACCATAAATGTAGTTGCAAAATGTAGAATTTGCAGTGAATCTGAAAACATCAGTGTTTCCGGGATTTTATATCAAGATCAGTGTGATACGAATAATCAATCTGTTCCTGTTTCTTCATTTATGCTGTAATACCTGGAGTTACAAATTACAATACACATACAATAGTAGAACGTGCAATAAGTTCTTCTTGATAAATGGTAAGGATGAATATGGTTTTACCCTTTGTTCCTTGGGGGGGTGAGGGCCACAACAAAGTGAAAAGGGGATACCTAGAAGTTGAACATACAAAAAGTTATTTAATTCACTTGCAGATATTGGCCAGGACAAAATGGTCTAACTGTAACTAAACATTCAACAGTAGACTCTCCAGCAAACAAAACAAGCATGTATTTGAGGGGTTGTAGTGTAATAGTAATTAGGACAACCGTAGAGCATGAACTGAGTTCAAATCCTCCACTGTTATAAGGATGCAGTGAAGGGAGCTGCTACTCCTAGTTTTACCATTCGAGCTGCCCCATAGAAACTGCTTAGTGGAGTGCTTGCCAAGAAATTGGAGCAACCATATTTCTCGCAGGAGACATTCAGAAAGCACTAGTGCGGGAAGGAGGAACCGGATATGTGTCACGCACTATACAATGTCCCCTTTTCAGAATTAAGTGATTCTAGATACCCGAAGCCTATTCTTTCTATTTCCCATAGGCTAAGGGAAATTAATTAATTTAAGTGATCCAAGGGTACTTTTATATTTAAATTGGAAAAAGGACACTTAAATTATATTTTAATCATAGATGGAAAACTCGCCAAAAACTCGCCGACTTTTAAAAAACTCGCCAAAAAACAGTAAAAACGGTTAAACCACTAAAATACTCGCCAAAAACCAGGAAAAAGGGCTCGCCGAGTTTTGGCGAGTACTCGCCAAAACTCGGCGAGCCCGTGCAAAAAACTTGCCAGACGCGGCTAAAACGTGGAAACACGGATTTCAAAGGCAAAAAACACTGATTTTACGCGGTTTTGGCTCTTTTTAAGGCCCTCTACTCCCTCATTGTCACTCACACAACCATTTGAGCTTGCATTGCTTGTGTTGAGTGGATTTTGGAGAGAATTTGGAGATTTGCATTTGGAGGTAGGTTTTTTTTTTTTAATTCTTTGAAGTTTTTCCAAATTTTGAGTATATTATTTAGGTTTTATAGATTCCTATTGTGATTCTAAATACATGTAATGTAAAATCGAATGCTTGTACTTTTTTTATACTCATTTGCAGCCAGAGGTATGTAATTTTATTTTATTTTAACGCAAATTCATTGTAAATTAGTTAAATTTTATGTATGTGTATTGTAATCGATTCGTTGTGTAATTTTAAATACATGTAATGTAAAATTGAATACTTGTAATTTTTTATACTCATTTGCAGCCAGAGGTATGTATTTTTTTTTTAATTAACGCAAATTCATTGTAAATTAGTTAAATTTTATGTATGTGTATTGTAATCGATTCGTTGTGTAATTCTAAATACATGTAATGTAAAATTGAATGCTTGTAATGTATTTTTTTTACTTACGCAAATTTGTTATTCAGGCATGTTTTGTTTTTAAAATTAAATTAAGTTTACGTTTTCTAATTTTTTAAATGTGCATTGTGTTGCAGATTAGAGTTTAACAATGGCATCAGGCTCGGTATCAGGTTCGGCATCTGAATCACTAGCAGGGACCGTTCCTCCGAATGCCCGTTCCATAGCATGGAAGTATGTTGTACGTGGAACTTGTGCGGGCGAAATTTTTTTGCACTTTCTGTAACAAGAAAATGAATGGAGGCATCAATTGTTTGAAATATCACCTTTCAACTATTCCTTGCCGAGATGTTACAGTTTGCCCCAACGTGTCAGAAGAGGCAACGCGAGAGATTAAAGCAGAGCTGGCAGAGTTAGAGGAGAAAAAACTAGAAAACGCAAGGCTGAAGGCAGCCATAGCACAAGCTATTAGACCTGGGGCTGCAATGGAAGAGAATTTAGACGATGATGCGGCAACAATTGTGGGCTCTACTCGTGGTCCACGCATACAAAGAGGAAGAGCCGGAAGAGGCTCATCTTCATCGAGTTCGAGCAAAGGCATGCCAAGTTTTTTTGTGGCAAGGAACACACCTGGAGCACAACCTTCATTGGAAGGTACATTCTGGAACAAAGATATGCACGAGGAAGTGGATAAAGCTTGTGCAAATTTTTGGTACTACAACAACTTGCCATTCAATGTGGCAAAGAGCCCATACTGGGAGTACTTGGTGACAGCGTTGACAGTTGTAGGGAAAGGGTACAAGGCACCCTCTCCAAAAGATTTGGACGGGAAATTACTTGAGGGTGCGATTGCAGATGCCACTACCATGCTAGACGAGCACAAGAAACAATGGAAAAAATTCGGATGCACCATTCTTTCAGATGGGTGGACGGATGGAAGGAACCGCACCCTTGTTAATTTTTTAGCAGCTTCAAACGGTGAGATGGTGTTTTTAAAATCTATTGATGCCTCTAACATAATAAAAAATTGAGTGTTATGTTAGAGACAGTTGTATTAGAGGTTGGTGTACAAAATGTTGTGCAAGTTGTCACAGACAATGCAGCAGCATATGTGGCAGCTGGGAGACTATTGCAGGAGAGACATCCATCACTCTTTTGGACTCCTTGTGCAGCTCATTGCATTGACCTTCTTTTGGAGGACAAGCAAAATTGATTGGGTGAGGCCGGTTGTAGAAGATGCAAGATCTATAACGAAGTACATATACAATCACCCTTGGGTTCTGAGCTTGATGAGAGTACACACAAAGGGGAAATAACTTGTTCGAGCCGGTGTCACAAGGTTTGCAACTAACTTCTTGACGTTGCAAAGTATTTCTAGTTTGTTGACATCTTTGAAACAAATGTTTGTGAGTCAAACATGGCTAGACTCACAATATTCAAAGAAAGCTGATGGAGAGAGGGTTGCAAAGATAGTTTTTGATGATATCTTTGCAAAGAGAGCTATAGAGATCATCAAGGTAATTTCAAACTTCAATTTATATTTCATTCCTTTATTTTAATTTGTTAAATTATAAATATTAAATATATTGTTCTACTTTTCACTTTTTTATTTCATTTCTAATATGTATTGTAACTTGTAAGTTTGCAATCTTACATTTTAATTTGTGTGTAAGTGTCAGAGCCGTTGGTGAGAGTTTTGCATTTGGTTGATGGGAAGCAAAACCCCATGGGGTTTGTATATGAGGCCATGGATAGGACCAAAGAGTCTATCCAAAACTATTACAGGGGGGATATCGTCAGATATGGTCCCTTTTGGGAGATTATTGATCGGAGGTGAAACAATCAACTTCACCAGCCTATTCATGCAGCGGGGTACTACCTCAACCCCAAGTATTTCTACTCTGACAGCTTCACAGATATGAATGGAGAGGTTATGGAGGGCCTTTCAACATGTATTGAGAGGATGATACCGGATGTTGAGACAAGGGACCTTGTCATTTTAGAGCTGCAGAGTTACAAACATGGTAGGAGGAGACTCTTTTCATCGGTGCTAGCTATTCGAGGGAGAACCACACAGTCACCAGGTAATACCAAGTTACTTAGAATGTTTACCAAGTTACTTATTAGTTACATATTTAATTTTATTAATTAATTATAAATTTTTGATTATCTTGTTAAATGTTTGTAGGTTCTTGGTGGGAGGATTGGAGAGGGAATACCCCAAATCTTCAAAAGTTAGCCCTCAGAATTCTATCTCAACCTTGTAGCGCTTCTGGATGTGAACGCAACTGGAGTTTGTTTGAGGCCATTCACACGAAGAAGCGCAACAAGTTGACTCAAAAAAGACTCAACAACTTGGTTTTTGTGCAATACAGTCTCCGGCTTCGCACAAAAAAAGTTGAGGCCACATCAGAGGAGCTCATTGATTTGGATGAGATAGATCCATACAGTGAGTGGACTGGGCAAGAAGAGGAAAACCCTGCATTCACAGCGGACGAGATTGCTTCTTTTGAGAGGGAGGCTATGGAGGGAGAAGCACTAGCAGGACTCCGAGGAGATATTGGAGTGGATGACATCTTTGGAGGTGATCTCCAACATGCAGCAAAGGAGCCACCAGCACCACCATCTAGTTTTATGATCGAGCCAGATTCACAGCCTTCTAGGAGGAGCGTGGAGACGCAGCCGAGTGTGGGGACTAGTGGAGTCAGAGGCACTAGACCCTCTCCCCAATTTTTCTCCAGATTGGGGAAGAGGAAAATGTAATTTATTGTATATTGTAACTTGCATAGATATGAAATTTATGATGATATTTTTCAATGTCAATCATCATAAATTCATATTACTTATCAGCCGGTTGTCGTATTCGCATGATGATGCGATTTTGTATTGTATTTGTATTCAAATCTAATAGAAAACACTTCTCCAACATTTTATGGGCTCATTTGATACATTTTGTAGATGTGTTGCTTAAAATTTATGTTTTTTAAAAAAAATTGAGTATTTTTTAAGTTGCCGAGTATTCCCGAGTATTGACCGAATATTGGCGAGTTTTTTTTTTGCGGGTCTGGCGAGTTTTTGGTTTTGGCGAGTTTTCCTACTATGATTTTAATAAGTGAGGCCAAAAAGCAGAAGTGGAATAAAATATTATATTTCCAATATGAGGCACCAAAAGGAGAAGTGAGTGCATGAGGAATAAAATAATGAACTCCTATTATGCGGCACCAAAGATAGAAGTGTTTGCATGAAAATCAAGTGTTTATTTTTAGAGGGAGTGCCAACCTTGGATATGCCAATTAAATAATTTTTAATTGTTTATTTAGCATGCATGAGACTCTAAAGGTGGCACCACCCTTTGGGAAAAGACATTAAAGATTATAAAAGCAACTTTTGGGGTTCATTATTGCATCATCTTGGAAATTTATCAGTTGCTTCATTGTCTACAAGTAGCTTTTATTTTTGTACCAGTAATAGAGGAGAAAAACCCTCATTTACACATAGATATGAGGACGGAAACCATCATATCTACGCTTGGCAATTACATCCAGGGGTTGCAATGATCATTCAAAGTAAAATATTCATCCAGTTCAACTAGGGCATCATATTCAGGGTTGTTTTAGCATCCAAATCAACAAAGTACAATAAAGGATGTCTTTAGACAAACATCTACAAGGCATACTGGACACTTCCATAGTTGGACGCCGCCCTTGGGAGATTGATTCTACGTTGGGTGCCGCATCTGGAGAGTTTTTGCAAAGGTCTCGGCTTGCATGTTTATTTCTTGCAGCCTTCTACGTATCTGGATCATTAAAATTGAGCCAATAATTGTATACAAATATCTTGATATTTACCCTGAAAGTGATTTGAAAATAAATAAATAAATTCTATTTTGCCTGTAATTGGGGTTTGTTGTTTTTATAAAAAACTGTTTATTGTTGTTGCCATAAAAGTTCAATTTTTATACTATTGCCCTAGGGTTTGATAAAATATCCAAATTTGTTAGAAATTATTTATCAAGGATATTACAGTGGTATCAGAGCTTGTTTTCTCACCAATTGTGGGAGAGGAACAAAATAAAATAAAATTGCAGCATTAAACTTCATGCAAAGTGGTGACAACGAAATCAGGTATCATCAGAGGGAGAGAAACAAGGGTTTAAAATAGCCACAAAGGAAGGACTGAGGCAGCAAGATCTGGAATTTGTTGCTGGGAAAAAGAGGGAAGCTACGGGTAATAGAGACCCAAAAGATGTACATTTCGACAGGCTTGTGCAAGGATGGGAACGTTTAACAGATATGATGGCTCAATTAGTCCAAACCATGTAAAACATGAATATGCAAAGAGCTCCAAATGGTGAGGGAAGTTCTTAAGGGGTGAACAATAACTAGCACACTCAAAAGACAATTATAGGCTTTGTTGTTAAGCGCTTCCAGCCTAATCCTTCATAGGGAGGAAGCAATTCTAAAGGTGGAAATTCAGCCATCAATAGCAGATGATATTGATATCAGCTATGAGGAGTACTGGGTATTTCTAGGTGAAATTAGAGAGGCTATATCACTTACCAATTTCATAAATTTGAAGAAAAGCAAGGTGGACCAACAGTTGAACCTAGGCCACAAACTAATCAGAGAGACCTACAACAAGCATTAGGGAAGTTGTCTCTTCTTACTTTTGATGGCTCTAATAAGAGTACAACTCATGCATGGATACAAAAGTTAGATACCTTCTTCTCACTCAGGCCAATGATGGAGGAGAAAGCCATCAAATTTGCAACCCTTCACCTGGATCATGGGCTAATCACACAAGGACACAATCACATCCACTCATATGGTGAGTTCATTGACAGGTTGATAGAGAGATTTGAGAGAGTTGATCTAGAAATTCATTTCTGGAAATTAGCTCAACTCAAACAACTATATTCAGCAAGTGATTATGTATCTGAATTTCAAAAGCTTTCTGTGATGGTACTTGATGTAACAAAGAGGAGATTGGTTGTTTTGTTCATGGAAGGTTTAACTGAATTTCTTAAGGGTTTAGTGAAAGCTTTCAGTCCTACCTCTCTTCAAGAAGCCATCAAAAGGCTTTGTATTTGGAGACTTTAGTCCCAAAAGGGAGATATCGGCCTATAGAACAGCCTACAACTCAGCGAAAACCAGCACCTTATGGGCAATAGAATATGTCATTTCAGTATGGTAGTTCTCAATAAAAAGAGCTGCCTAAAACCAGCAAGGCAATAGATATAAGAAATGAGCTCAAGAGGAAGAAATTGTGTTTCACTTGCAGAGATCCATGGGGACCGGGTCATAGATGTTTTCCCAAAGGACAAGTGCACTATATAGAGGTGATATCAAATGATGAGACGAAAGAAGAGGACCCAGAAGTGGAAAAAGAAGAGGAAGAACCAATAGTTGAAAATAAAGGAGAAGAAAAGACTCTAGACGATACTCTTGCTACACTTTCAGGTGCTCCCAGATATTAGCCTTTCAGAGTTCATCAAGTACTTTATAGGCATAAGGTAGCTATTTTGATTGATAATGGGGCAGCTCACAACTTTATTGATGAGGGTTTGGTTGCCCAAAGAAGTTTGAAAATAAAGGATTTCCAGAGTTTTAATGTTATTGTAGTTGATCGCTTCACTATTCCAAGCACCAAGAGGGTGAAGGGATTAGAGATTACTCTTGGTAAACACAAGGTTTGTGATGATTTCTAAGTGGTAGGCATAGGAGAAACCAATGTGGTTTTGGGAGTGCAATGGTTGCATTCACTTGGAGAATTCACACAGAATTACCAAACTATGGAGCTAAATTTCAAAGCCAATGGAGAAGAGGTTGTACTTCATGGTATGGCCAATGGAGCACCTAAGGTTATCACAACAAAGTGGCTGGAGAGAGCTTTCCGTAAGGGACAAGTAGCGTGGGCATCCCATTGTTTGGTGAGTATTTCCACTTCTAATACTAATGATAGGTCTTATCATGTGGATATACAATCTATTTTGGACAAGCATGGTACAATATTCAATGATTTGCCATTAGGATTACCACCAGATAGAGGATTCCTACACATCATAGAGCTAGAAACAGGTTCTAAACCTATTATGATTACTCCTTACTGCCATCCTAGAGTTTACAAAGAGGAGATTGAGAAGACAATCAAAGAGTTATTGAAGATGAAATATATCCGGCCTAGTTCTAGCCATTTTGCTTCTTCAGTTGTTTTGGTGAAAAAGGACAGGGCACTGAGGATGTGCATTGATCATCATGCTTTGAATAAAAAGGCTATCTAGATACATGTTATCACTGAATCACAAAACCCCCCGAATGGCCAAGTATGGATGAGGCATTCGGTGTGATTGGGTAGCATGGGATTACCTCTCAAGCTGTGGGACTTGCGAACTTGAGATAATCCTCCAAAGAAGGCCAGTTCCTCTTCCTAATCCTACATGCCACAGCTACTCCTAATGCAGGCAAGCAAACCACGTAATCCTATTCTAATATTTCAAGGAAACAAAGAGAAAGACGCGTGAAAATAAACCTACAATAGAAGCGGTGATATACCAAGAAAAGGAGGTTGTTAGACAAAATCTCAGTGCCTGAAATGGAGAGAGGTGAGCAATGGAGAGGGTGGACATGATGCACCACAAACCAAAGATGAATTCACACAAAACACCATTTGTTTCCCATTAAACACAGTTCCCACAAACGTGCAATAAACATCAGAAATATGCACAGTATACCCTATAATGAGGAGAGGCAAGTAGAGACAACAAAATCATGCAGAGGATGGCCCAAATGTATCACAGAACATAAGTCAATGCTCCATTAAAGTATGCATAGTACATCATTGGTGGGCAAGAGGCAAGAAAATGCCATTACAGTGCTTGGAGAAGAGGCTTAAAACTCCACATGCAACCCAACAGAGAAGAAAGGGAGAGAGGGCAGAAAGGAAAAATGACTAACTCCTTTTACAAATGAGCCCCTCATTAAAATTTATAGAATGAGAAAGAGAGAGAGAAGTGCAATCCCGAAATCCACTTTCCATCCACTTGCAAGTTGCAATAAATGAGGGAAAATGATGATATTTGATTTGCAAAATCTCCCTCATGATGTCCCATAACTTGTAGTTGAAGAAAATGCTGCCCATGCCCATTTGATGCTCTCTCAACCACTTGAAATCATTGTTCTGAAACTAGGTCTGTTTTCCATGAAATTCACCATCAAATCTTCATCAATCTCTGAATTCTTAATCTTTGTGCGTAGGTCTCGGAGCCACGATTCCAATGAGACCAATTTTGTGCAATTCCATTGAGAAATGCTCAAGTTATGAGCTTCTGAGAAGAGGCAATTATTTTGGGATTTTACCAATCTTAGCTTGGTGTTCACGGGACTATATATATAATTTTGGCTAGAAATCATCATTTAAAATATTTTCTCTTTTCCAATGTTTCTACATCATTTAAAATGCTCGGGGCATTAAAATTCTGAGGTGGGACCCATTATTCATTCATTTCATGTTTAAAGAAGGGGTGTTAGCTGTTTCATGTTGGCAATTAAAGCAATAGCTAGCTTGGCCAACTTGGCTGAGTTGGCTCGTCCCTTGCATTACCGACCCATTCCAAGTCGGGTTCCTCTTTCACTATGCACGGCAAGTTGTTTTCGGATTTTTTTGTGCATCAGGTTACTCCCCCCATACTCCACCTTAGCTCCCATAGGGTACTCATCAACCGCCTAATGCCTTGGGTCTCCATATTTGCAAGCTTTTTTGTTAATTGTCAACTTGGCACTTCGTAGTTGCATCATCAGCTATTGCTTTGAATATCCACCTCAACATTGCATAGCGCCACGTTGATTTGACTAGCTCGAAGTTCACAGCAACCTACAGCTCGGCAGGGTCCCCACATCACATCAATCCTTACCAAGTTCCTGACCCATATCTTTCTCGGGCCCCTCATTGAATGTGTCGGCGAATGCATTTCCACGTACCTTCGTGCTAGCTCGGCATTAAAACCGACTCACCCTTGCATTGGTTACCCCGCCAATGTATTGCGGGCATTAACCCTATGCGGGGAACTCCATTCATCTCGGCCCGTGTTGCTTGTTTTGCCATCCTTCGCATCGGTCGACGTCGCGCCCGCATACTTCGTGTAAGTCGGCGAGTTCAGGTTTCTCGGGCCTCCGCTGCACAACTTGTCCGTGGGCCACTTGGGCTGTCCAACCCCGACTTCCCCACAATGAATGAGAGTCGAGTGTTTCAGGCTCCTACGTCCCACGAGGCCCTAGTTCACTCGGACTACCTGGGACCTGATTCCCCACCCTTGCCGCAAAGCTTCTTGTTGTGCAGTGATCTCGAGCCTTTTGTGCACTCCCGTCCCAAGGTTTGAGTGGGCCACTTGTGCACCCAAAAGTTGCATTCACTGCTATGAACTCGTTGGGGCTCACCGAGTTGGCTCGGCAAGCCAATCTCCATGCTTTGTCCCTCATATTTGCCTAAGCCCCGACCTGGATCGAGTCGCCTGGGTATTACGACTCACTCGAGTGGATTGTGCCAGCTCCTGTACTAAATAGCTCGGCTCCCTGGCATTTAGTTTGAGCTTTGCGACATCCTTGCAAACCCAGACTCAGTTATCATTCCTTCATTGAATCCTCTCCCCTGATTCAAGCCAAGTCTACGTCCAACTTTGCTTCATTGTATCGCTTGCTCGCATCGAACTTTCCAACCTCAGGCCGCCATGTCATGAAGTGACACAATTCGCCTTGCTGAATAGTTTGGATCTTGAAAGTTCGATGGCCTGCGTCGATGAGATCATTGTGGTTTTATAACTTTCCTTGCCCTTCGAAGCGATCACTCGAACCCACCCTTATAGCTCAACCTGATTAACAGTCAACCCGTTTCCAATGTCTTCGTGGCTCGGCTCACTGGACCTGCAACTCAGTGTTGCTCCGTTCTCACAAAACAATACTCGCCTAGGGGAATGCAACTCGGTCTTTTTGTAAAAGAGCTCGGCCATTTTACTTAGCCCTTCGACCCCAACTTTCATCTTCGAAATAGCTCGCTTGTGAGCTCGGTAGCTTGATGAGCTCAACACCAGCTCACTCCATAAACAGCTCGCCAGGGGCCTTTTACTAGCTCGGTTTGCAATACATGTATTCAATGGGGTCTCACACAACTCAGTCTCTTCCACAATAACCTGGTTGCATTATAACCTACAGATTGATTATGTTCTCCCTGAAACAGCTCGGTCTAGATGAAGAAAACCCGGGGAGCTTGATTTGGACCTCAACTCGCCGAGCTATAGGAACTAACTTGGCAAGCTCGTTTCAGAGCTAAGGTTACCCTTCGAGTTCCTTCACTTCTTTAGACATTCTATGCAACCTTTTGGATTCTCAAGGAGGCCTACATGGAGATGTTTGGGGTTGCTCCGAAGCAATGTACCTAATTTTGCCATTTTGTTGCAAGTGACCCCTCGTGCCCTTTTACTCTCTCATTTGGCAAAATTTGAGCTTTGTAAAGACCAAGAAGAGGAAAAAATTCCTCTCGTGATTTTCAACCTTCCCAAAGACCATGAGGATTCTCCGAACACTGAAATATGTCTGTAGGCTTCGAATTGGCTATGAGAGTCCCTTAGTGCAAACCTGCTTAGTTGTCCAATTTCACTGAGGGATAAAATTGGATAACATAACCCAATACCCAGGATCGATGAATTGCATGGAGCAGTGTATTTTTTCAAAAATTGATTTGAGATCCGGTTATCACCAAATCAAGGTAAGAGATGAAGATGTACACAAAACAAATTTTCGTTGTCATTTTGGGCATTTTGAATTGTCAGTAATGCCTTTTGGTTCAACCAATGCTCCAGCTACTTTCCAGTCATGCATGAACCATGTTTTTAGTGAACACTTGAGGAAATTTGCTCTAGTATTCTTTGATGACATTTTGGTGTATAGTAAGACTTGGGAAGAGCACTTAAAACCTCTGTTTCAAAAATTGCGATTTATCGGCGATAAATCGTTTGCAACCATGAAAACGATATATCTTCTGAAAAATCGCGATTTTTGATTTGGCGATAAATTGCGATTTTTTGTGATAAAATACAGTCGAAAATCGTGGTAAATCGTGGATAAAATCGTGGAAAATCGCGGGTGAAATCGTGGTGGAAAATCGTGGCCCCAAATCTGAGTCGTTTTTTCACTTGCGCGGTTCGGGTTTCCTCCATTCTTCTCTTTTTCGTTTTTGGAATTTCTTTCCTTTTTTGGCATATTTTTCCTTTTTGGCGAAAAAATCACAAGGATAGAAAAAAAATTGCCATTTTTGGAAAGGGTCCGAGAAGATGTAGCAACAAAAACTTGCATGTGCTATAACTTTCATTATGTGGCTCCGTTTCAGGTGTTGTTTTCTCTAAAAGTGCATATTTTCTCGAGCTCTATGCATTGATGGCAATATTTTTCTTATTTTCATAAAACAATATTTTTTATTTTTTTGTTTGCAAACTTTGTACTCTCTTTTTTGGTCAAAATTTAATTGAAAATATGCATATGGGCCTATGGCATTCTATAGAGTCACTTCTCGCATCATTTAACATTGTTTTTACATTT
The DNA here is from genome assembly GCA_019776745.2 of Taxus chinensis. NCBI lineage: Eukaryota > Viridiplantae > Streptophyta > Pinopsida > Cupressales > Taxaceae > Taxus > Taxus chinensis. The sequence goes on from CM034152.1 coordinate 190,924,192, forward strand.
AATTTAAGTATATTTTATGAATTTAAATGTTTTTAAAAGTAGCGATAAAGTTGCCGATTAATGCCGATTTTTTGCCGATTTCCGATTTCTGATTCAAAATTTGGCCTGCCGATTAATCCCGATTTACAATTTTTTGAACTATGCTTAAAACACTTGGATATAGTGCTAGAAATTTTGGAACAGCAAGCTCTCTTTGCAAAAGAATCCAAGTGTAAGTTTGGAATGAATGACATTTTATTCTTGGGACATGTCATTGATGTCCAAGGAGTACACGGTGATAAAGAGAAGATCCAAACATTATCATATTGGCCTCCACCCACCACTTTGACACAATTGAGGGGGTTCTTTGGTCTTTGCAGATACTACAGGCAGTTTGTGATAGGGTTTTCAGAACTTGTCTTATTGACTGATTTGAAAAAGGAGCTTTCAGCTAGATCGAAACAGCCCAAACAGCATCTGATAAACTTTCCCAGTATTGGCTTTTTTTATTTTTCTATTCTTTTTGTGTTAGAATGTGATGCGTCAAGGGAAGGAATAGGGGTTGTTTTGATGTATCAAGCTTAGTAGAGCGTGGACTCTCTATTTATGACAAAGAGATGTTGGCCATCATGCATACATATGCAAAATTCCGTAAATATTTGGCTTGTGGTCAAAACTGATCACAATAGTTTAAAGTTTTTTCTTGGCTAGAAAGACTTGAATGACAGGCAACAAAAGTGGGTGAGTAAGCTCCAAGCTTATAATTTAGACATAGAGTATGTTAGAGGGAAGAATAACATTGTAGCTGATGCTTTATCTAGAAAACCTTTTCTATGCTCTATATCTGAAATCTTTGTTGATTGGAAAGTATTAATAATAGCAGAGTATGTAAAGAATGGTTGCACTAATGAGATTCTTGAGGGAAAATACAGGATAACAAGTACAGGGCCGTTGATGATCTTATCCTCTACAAGGATAAAATCTATTTGGTACCTGAATCAAAGGTAAAAAGCAAAATCTTAAGGGTTGTCCATGATACACCCTTGGGTAGTCACCCAAGGTATTTCAAGACCTACAAGCAGATTAGGGACAAATTCTTTTGGAAAGGACTCAAAGAAGAGGCCCTTCAATACTTTAGAGAGTGTATTGTGTGCCAACAAAACAAGGCAGAGCATGTTTTTGCTGCGGGTTTGTTGCAGCCCTTAACTATTCCAAACCAAAAATGGGAAATATATCAATGGATTTCATCACAAGTCTTCTCAACATTCAGAGTAGGTATTGTATGTTTGCAATGGTTGGTAGACTCACTAGATATGCTCACTTCTTTGATATTCCTAGTGAGTTTAATTAAGGCTCTGCAGGTTGCTGATTTATTTTTTAAAGAGGTTTTTAGGGTACATGGATTGTCTAGGATAGCAGGTTTCTTCTGATTGATAAAGACAGAGTTAACTCCAAGTAATAGCTATTATCCACAGACAGATGGGCAAACAAAGATTGTGAATAAGTGGATTGAGGGATATTTGAGAAATTATGTGGCAGGGCAAGTGGCTCTACATGGGAGAGCATTGCTACAACACCACTCATCATAAGTCTATTGGTATGACACCTTTCAAAGTTTTGTATGGTTATGATGTTTTTTTTGTGGATTTGGTATTTGCATATAGTATAGTGTCAGGGGCAAGGGTCTTGGTTACACAGGGCCAAGATATATTGGTGATACTGAAAGAAAATATCCAACATGCACAAAACCAACATAAATTTTATGCAGACCAACACCACATCGAGAGGTCTTTTGAGGTTGGTGACATGGTTTTTTTGAAGTTGTTGCCCTATAGACAGTCTTTTCTAAAGAAGAGTGCAGCTGAAAAGCTCAAACCCCGTTTTTATGGCCCATACAAGATTAAGCAGAGGATAGGAGAGGTTGCCTATGAGTTGGATTTGTCAGAGCAGAGTAGAGTACATAATGTCTTCCATGTCTCATGCCTGAAAAAGGCTTTGGGACAACATATTATTCCTTCTATTGAGTTGCATCCTTTAGATGATGAAGGCAAACTTGTTTTGGTTCCTAAAGTAATTTTGGATTTCAGAAAAAGGAAGTAAAGGAACAAGATTATCAGAAATATCTCATACGTTTGAAGGATGTACCTACAAAGAACGCTACTTGGGAGGGTGAGAAAAATCTTAAGCATCCTAACTTGCAATTGTTCGAGGGAAAACAATTCTGGGAAGGATGGATTGTAATGTCACTTTTTCAGAATTAATTGATTTTGGATACTTGAAGCCTATTTTTTTAATTTCCTGTAGGCTAAGGGGAATTAATCAAGAAAATAAATTAATTTAAGTGATCCAAGCGTACTTTTATATTTTAATTGGAAAAAGGACACTTAAATCATATTTTAATAAGTGGGGCCAAAAAGCATAAGTGGAATAAAGTATTATATTTCTAATGTGGAGTGCCAAAAGGAGAAGTGAGTGCATGAGGAATAAAATAATAATCAAATAATGAATTTCTATTATGGGGCGCCAAAGATAGAAGTGATTGCATGAACATCAAGTTTTTATTTTTAGATGGAGCACCAACCTTGGATATGCCAATTAAATAACTTTTAATTGTTTATTTAGCATGCATGAGACTCTAAAAGTGTCGCCACCCTTTGGGAGAAGACATTATAAAAACAGATTTTGGGGTTCATTGTTGCATCATCATGGAAATTTGTGAATTACTTCATTGTCTGCAAGTAGTTTTTGCTTCTACATCAATGATAGAGGATGAAAACCCTCATTTACACATAAATCTCAGGACGGAAACCCTCATATCTAAGCTTGGCAATTCCTTCCAGGGGTTGCAGTGATCATTCAAAGTACTAATATTCATCCAATTCAACTAGGGCATCATACTCAGGGCTATTTTAGCATCCAAAACAGCAAAGTACAGTCAAGGATTTCTTCAGGAAAACATTTACAAGGCATACTAGACACTTCCAAAATTGGACACCACCATTAGGTGATTGATTATATGTTGGGCGCCACATCTGGAGAGTTTTGCAAGGGTTTCAACTTGCATGTTTATTTCTTGCAGCCTTCTACGTATTTGAAACATTAAAATTGAGCTAGTAATTATATACAAATATTTTGGTATTTACCCTAAAGCTGATTTGAAAATAACCTAGCAATCGCACGCGAAATGTGCGATGGAAACGCCGAAGGGGATGCATCAAAGAAGTGAAACTGGACGGGATGAGACATCGACAGAGGAAGAAGGACGAAGAAGAAGGGGTTTGAGGGAGGAGTAGTCGAAGGGCAGAGAAAATGATGCAGGGAACCTATGCAAAACTTTTCTTTCCTACAACCATGGGTCATTTTTGTCAATCAGTAGCTATTGTTTATAAAAAAAATACAGTTTCAAGGCTTTTGTTTGGGCGGCATTTAGTATGTTCAATAAGATGAAGACATGAGTGTAAACTTGAAAATGAAAAGGCGGGAATTAAATACCTACATGCCCCATTGTCTCCATCTCACTTGCATTTTTCACGTGAGTGCAATTTGCGTTTAAAGGGGTCAAAATAAAATATGGGGAAAATCCAATAGGTTCCGGGTTCGAGGCAGCACAACGACCACAATAAAATGGGCTTTTGCACCTAAAGAGGCCAAAATAAGAATGGGGAAAATTCAAAAGCTTTCAAGTTCAAAACCCAACCGGAATGCTTGATTTTTGTAGCACTTTGTAGCCTCCCTTTCCAGTGGTAAGTGTAAGTAATTATGGGAAAATAGGCAATGTGCGAACAATCATCGATAATTGAGCCCCTTAACCGGTTGGGCATATCAACAATAGGTAGATTTTATCAACCAATAGAGCTTTGGTAATTTTGTATTTCATGGCATCAAGGTTTTTGATTGGACGACGTTTAATTTGATAGATAACACATAGACATGAATGGGAAGTTAAAAACAAATAGGTGGGAATTAAATGCCTACATGTTTCACACCTATTCCATGGATGATATTGTTACTACCAAAAAATATTTGCTATCTGTGCTCCACTTTATCGACTCAATCTCGAAAAGAGGACAAAATTAAAAAGGGGAAAATCCAAAAGGTTTCGAGTGCAAAACCCAATTGGAATGCTTGCATCTTGTAGCACTTTGTAGCCTCCCTTTCTAGTTGTAAGCTTGAGTAATTGTAGAAAAATAGGTGGTGCACGAACAATCATCGATAATTGAGCCCCTAAATTGACCGGTCATATGAGCCCCAAGTATATTTTATCTGCCAATGACGCTTTGCTAATTTTTTATTTCATGGCATTAAGGTTTTCAATTGGATGGCATTTAACTTGATTGACAAGACGTAGACATGAAAGGAATGTCGGAAATAAAAAGGTGGGAATTGAATACTCGCAACTCCCACACTTATTCCACAGATCAGATTGTTCCTACCTAAAAAATATTTGTTATCTATGTTTGACTTAATCATCTCAATCTCGCGTGCATTATTCATGTGAGTGCAATTTGAGCTTAAAGGGACCAAAATAAAAATGATGCAAATTCAATAGGTTCCAAGTTCAAAACCCAACCAGACTCCTTGTTTCTTGTAGCGCATGTAGGCCCGCTTTTCAGTTTTAAGCTCAAGTAATTGCAGAAAAGCAAGCAATGCAGGAACAATCATTGATAATTGAGCCCCTCTAGCGGATGGACATATGAGCAACAAGAAGATTTTATTTGCCAATAGAGCTTTGCTATTTTTTGTTTTACTTTTTTAAGGCATCAAGGTTTTTGATTGGACGACGTTTAATTTGCTAGATAAGGTAGAGATGTGAAAAAATGATGGAAATAAAAAGGTGGGAATTAAAACCCAACATGTCATGCACCTATTCCACGGGTCAGATTGTTCCGACCTAAAAAACATCTGCTATTTGTGGTCCATTGTATCGTTTCAATCTCGCTCACATAATTCACGTGTGCAATTTGTGCTTAAATGGGGCAAAATAAAAAATGCCAAAAATCCAATAGTTTTTATGTTTGAAGCGAACTGAAATGCTTGATTCTTGTAGCATTTTGTAGCCCCCCTTTTCAGTTTTAAGATCAAATAATTGTGAGAGAATAGGCGATACATGAGCAATCATCGTTAATTGCGCCCCTCCAATTTAAGCTCGAGTAATTTTATTTTTTTGACAGGTGACAAATTTGGGAAGATATTTTGACATATATGTAGATCTTCTAATAATACATTCCATATCGAGGAGAAAATACGATGAATCTTTCAGGGGCGGATATGATCAAATAAGTATTGAGCAATCTTTTTAAATACAAATTTGCAGCTGATGTCATATTACAATTTTATCCAACACCACATTTGATACGCCAGCCAAACTCTCTCACAGTATTTGAGTAGATTTGAGTGCAGCGCCGGTTTTATATTAAATAAACAACTGTCAATTCTGATGTTACATGACAAATTTCCTGCGTTTCGATTACAAGCGGTATGTAGTTCAGCCAAGACTATCTTCATGTTTCTGTGTACACATCATGCTGCGTTTTTGCCGTCTGATGTGTGTCCTCTCAGCCAATAAATAATTATATAACGTTGACACTGCATTCTGTCAGAATGGTGTGGGTTTGGTCCATATATATGTTAACTATAAAACAAGCCTTCAGCGTAATAAATAAATTCTAATTTGTTTGCAATTGGGGTTTGCTGTTTTTATAAAAATATTAGTTTATTGCTGCTGTCATAAAAGTTCAATTTTTATACTGCTGCCCTAGGGTTTGATAAAATATCCAGATTTGTTAGAAAATTGGAACAGCCATATTTCTCACAGGAAACATTCATCAAGCACTAGTGCAGGAGGGAGGAACTGGATATTTGTGTCACACACTATACACCTCTATTGCCAAGTAGCAGTTTTTCAGTGTTAATGTCTTTATTTACAATTTCTTCTTAATGTGTGAAGGTTCTCTGGCTTGTGCATATGAAAACCAAAAGAGAAGACTGAAGAAATGGATAGGACCAATTTTATACAAAAGACTCCTGAATTCTCAATGCAGTGCCCATGGAAAAAAATCCGGGAAGACCCCCTTGGTAAGGTGACCTATAATCCCAGCCAACAAGTGTGAGATTGTAGCATAATTGCAGTAAGGTTGTATCATAATTCCGGTACATACAAGTGTGACAGAGGTTTAACAGGGAACATTCCAGAGTTTAATCCAGGATTACCCCACAAAAAATGTGATCCATGCTTATCCTGCACTTTCTTAAAGGCAGCCTATAATCTTACACAAGTTTTGCCTAGAACAAATCAAAACAATCACCCTTGATATTTCCAAGCCAAAAATAAAAAAAGCAGACTCGAGATTTGCCAAGCGAAAAGAAAATAAATGTCCGAGGAATTGTAATGTGGACAGTTGCAAGAGCTCGACCCAGGTTCAAATACCCCCACCGCAGTGTGGTAACCTATAACTCTGATTGACATGTGGCGAGTTTGTGGTGTAATGAGTATGAAATACATATGAAATCTTAAGAATCTGTTCCAAACTTACCATAAATCACATTGAAAGAGGTCCACAACCTTACCCAAGATTTACCAAAGAAAACTTTAAAGTAAATCAAATGACAAGAAATCAGGCATTTAGATTTACCAAGCTAAATACAAACCAAAACAAATGACGTAATTCTCACTAAATCAATAAAATTGTAAAGGGTTTAGCGGTGAAATAAAACAGGAATGAAGTGAAGAAATGAATGATGCAATTCAAACATATTATTGCACTAGAGGCAGTCCAACACTGCATTGAAGGCACTATATAACCTCACCAAACATTCACCAAGTACAGAGGAAAAAAAAACACCAAAGATTTACTAAAGCAAAAATAAATACAAACCATGGATTTCTTTGCATCCAACTGTGGGGTTAAAACCCAAAATAAAGAGGTCTAAAGGTGAAACAAAATACTGAGACTGCCCGGAAACGCCCGGTACCCCACCGTACCAGGCCTGATACGTACCTGGTACGGGTACGGTCTAGGTATGCTGCAGGTATGTACCCTGTACCCGCAGGCCCCGCAAATCTGTACCTGGGGCCTGCAGGTACGTACCTACAGCATACCCACTGCAAAATTCCGCCATTTTCAAGTTCAACTTTAAATCATTAAAAAATAAAAAATAAAAGCCCCTAACCCTAATTTCACCCTAAAAACACTCCCAAAAACCTATTTATACATTCAGCCCCTTTTGTTAATTCACACACTCATATTTTGGCATTTTGCTAATTTTGAGCTTGAAAGAGAGAAAGAGAGCTTGAAGGAGAGAGAGGGAGGGAGGGAGAGCTTGCAGGAGAGAGAGAAGGATAAGGATCAACTACAAGCCAACAAACAACAAGGAGGATCGGTTTCAGGAAACTGAAAGTGAAGTAAGTTGAGATCTTGAATGTATGAAGTTATTAACTATTATGTTTTGAACTTTATGAATCAATACAAACTCAAGTCTCAATTCTCAAAGTATTTGAAATCTGTTTTCATGTTCCATGAATGATTGTATGAGTATTAAATTTCAATAATTATGCAAATGCTTCTTTAAATTTATGCGCACACACACACACATATGTACCCACAGAATACTGTACCCAAAGTTTATAAAAATTTGTCGTTTCAGCATACCGTACAAGTACCCATACCGAAACAGTCTAGCAAAATACTAATCAAAAGTAAAGACTTCAATATGACAAAAAATTTATCCTATAATTGAAGTACTCACGGGAAGAAGCAGAGGCCTGCTGTGACATAGCCTTATGCATTTCAACCAACTGACTACAAATAGTCGAAAAAACGCTAATTTGCCTTCGCAGGGTGTCCATCTGTTTCTTCGTCATGACAAGCTGGCCAAAAACATTCAACAGAAGAAAATTGTTTTACTAAATATAAAATGGTTGGTGAATCTTTATACAATATTTAGCAAAGTACTATCATTAAAAACACGTATTATAAGCAACATTGTAATACAAAACTTCAAGCTTCCGCAATGCATATTTTTATGAAACAACCTTCAGTAAGAAATTGAGCAGAAAGAGTTTAATACACGTAATTTCTCCCCAGGACTTCTTTCACAAATAGGACTGACTATTAAGACATGTATCTCTTGTAAAAAGTATGGTGAATATGTTTATGAAAATGCGTTGTTTGGCTAAATCCGTTTTTAAACATTCTACAAAAACTAGTCTCTTGCCAAAAATAAAAAGTCGTTAAAAATGCCCACCTGGCTATTATCATGCGGCGGCATGGCTGCCGTGCTATTGCCTGCTTCCTCTTCCTCCATTACATCGCAAAAAACAGCCCTATAAAAAACCCTAAAATCTACGCTACAAACCCCAAATTTCCAGCTAAATTCACCATTTCGAAACAAATTTGTGAATTTACTCAACCATTAGATGGACATGGAAACCCTACATTCTTAATAACCACAATTACGTGATAAAATCCCTGCTTCGAGAAAATGATATGCCCTGGAAACCCTAAATTCTACCTTTAAATTTCAGCATAGGGACGGATTTGGGAATGTACTCAACTACTGCATAGCAAAATGAGCCCATTTACGCACCAATACCCCGAGTTTTCCTCTTCTTTTCCATTTAGGTGCGGACTCTGCACAATTTGCCAACTAGATTATCTGACCAAGACATTTCAAAACCCTCCATATTTTCATAAACTTCATTACAACTTCAAAAGCGCACCAAATTTTTCAAATTTTGGTTCAAAATGCTAGATTTATTAAGCGATTTTACATCTGCAGTGGTTTCAATGTACCTTAAATGGACTTACAGAAGATTTCTTCAGCTGTTAATTTAGTTTGCCATAAATGAGATAAACCTTAAAACCCAATAATCCATGGGTTTGTTTTAGACTGCTTGTTTAAATGCAATACAATCATATGGATATGTACTATCAAAAACGAACTATTTCTATTCGCGATCATTTCCGTATAAGAAGTAATCGGAGAGGAGCGGTGCAATATATTGGAGGAAGGGCGATGAGAATGGGATGAATGAATGATTTATTTTAATATGTTCATTAGACTAAAGAATATTAAGGCTCAAAGTCACAATCGTAATGAACAAAGCCCACTCTAAAAGCAGCCCTAATAATTTTGTTTAGAATCTTGTCTTTTTTATTTTGGATTTCTTGTTCTAGATCTTCACTAGAAGATATGTTGTTTTGACCAATCTTTTCTCCTTAAAGAAAGATGTAAGGTTGGTTTTGGTTAGTCTTATCGGAATGTTCTGCGATGATCAATACGAAATCTCGTACACATCGAAGAGTATTACACTTCCAATGGTGTGATGAGAACGCTTCACGTAATCAACAAGAGGACGAATCACAAAAGAAAATCAAGTAGAGAAAAACACATGGTGTCTGACATGCTCGTAGATAAGAAAAAATAAGAGGTACATATAAAAGTATTGTGTAACTCTTGTGCATGACACGTGAATACAACCCTAACTAACCCTAATGACCTATTCTCACTAAGTGAGATGACTAACCACGTGAGGTGGACAAGACGTCGAGTTGATTAAGCAAATATTGAAATAAATAGATGCCTAAATCTAATGCAATGTAGTAGTAAATGAGTATGTAAATAAGTACAGAACTAGACCCAAGCAAATTAAGCTACAGAATATGAAACCCTAGTTGCAAAAAAGGGATAAGAATACTTACCTGATTCACAATCATATTTGGATTGTGTTGTAGTGATGAACTGATGAATAGAGAAGGATAAGTGTCGCACAGAACCTCAAAAAATTGTGCGACTAGAAGATCTACCTCAACTAGGGCACCTGGAATGGGTCAGGGGCGCCTACAAGTGCCACAGACCTACTCTAAGCGCATGTAACTGCTCAAACCCTTAAGAAACCTCCTTTGCAGGGTCGCGAGATGTTCGTTGTCCTTCGCTTCTTGTCGCTAGTATGTCACACAATGATCGTTGATGTCATTAGTAACCTGCAATGAAGAATAACCTATAAAACTCTCAAGAGTGCATCAAATCCCAAAAAAAAAATGTAAATGAGGGTTTAGACTGTCTTTAGCTATCAAATGAGTGAACTTATGAATGAGCATTGCACTAAATTTCAGACCTAATGTAATTCTAGGTGTGTGTGTGTGCATGGAATTGTGCCCTAGGTGGCTCTTGTGTGTATCGCACTTGATAACGAGAAAATAGCTAGATGTAGAAGATGTAAGTAGATGTGTGCATGGAATAGAATGAACTTCCCCTCCTATGATGTGTATGCAAAAGAATGCAGTCCCTTTCCCTTTAATGAATGCTAGAACGAATGCTTGAATACTCTTGAATAACCTTTGGATGCAACCTTAGGTGGTGATAATTAATGTTTAGTGTCTGGTCCTTCATTATGGTCACATAACTTTATATTTATATGATTCCCTTGCTTGAATTTCGTAATTAACCCCAAAAAGGTCGACTACCAAAAAGATAAAATGCTCAAACGGCTAGAAAGGACCTAAAAGATGTGAGTAAAGTACAAAGAGGTCAGGGGTGCCCAGAGGGGACATAGGTGTTAGGCACTAGTGTCTTAGCTGGGCATTGGTGTTCAGGATGAGAAATGTCAAAGTGTGAAAAGACAGACTGGGCTAGAAAGAGTGTAACACCAAAAGTGGCAATGAAAAGAAAATAAAGATGGTCAAGGACATGGGTTAATTAGTACTTTCAAGGACATAGGTTGATTAGTACTTTTCTTATTTGTGAATCATATGAATAGTAGTATGTGATCAGGACTAGATAAATACCCAAAGCACGTGATTTTGTGTCTACATTTGCCCCCACTTTATGTTGTTGATAGAATGCTTGATAACATAAACTAGATAAGATATGCATACCTAATAACCATGTAGATCGATAGAGAAAAGTGTGCCAAGAGACGAGAAAAAGTGTGGAGTGATAAAAATGTGAAATGTGGAAACTAAAGAAGAGGAAGTGCAAAAAGTGATGAAGATAATGACCCTAGGGTGAGAGCGTATATGTCGATGTTGTGATTGTACCTATTGGTGTTTTCGATTGTTGATTGTAGTTATTATGTAATGATGTGTTGATGATGTGACTATTGCTTCCCATAAAGATGAACCTGCAAAAGAGAAGAACAAACAAGTAGTCAAATACGCGTGTATATGATCAAAACGTGTAAAAAGTATGTAAGAAAGGATGTAAAATGTGAAAATGTGAAAAAAGAATGTGTGCACCTAATCCATGATGAGGAAAATAGTGTAGAAAGGATCATGTAGATGATGTAGAAGAACGAGTTTTTTGGGCGATCTCATGCCAGTTGTGTTGACTATGAGTTTTTTGGGTGATCTCACGCCGAGAACAGAAGAAGTGTAGGGAGAAAATTTTGGTGTCATCCTCCAACCTTTAACTACTTCATGAAAATTAGAACACCACTACATATGGTGTGTAAAATCCAATATGGTTCGACCAATTCTAATCCAATGCGAAAGTAGAAATGTTGTATGGTGCATGTATGTTGAGTGTTAAGGATTATATGCCTTATAAAAGTTGTTGTGTAAAGTGTTGTAGACTGTGTTGCACTGAAGGATGCTATGTAACTGCCCCCTGGTCACAGGCATCCAGGAAGGGTCAGGGGTGCCTAGGAGCTATTATCCCAGTCTGGATGCTAATCTTTGTGTTGTGTTAAGGACCCAAGTTAGATTATGAGCCCTATCTAAGATTGATGACTGTATTGTACCAATACTGAACTGTGTTGTGTGATGACTATAGACTGTTGTATGGAGTGACTGATTCACCCAAATTATGCCCCCCTTGTTTGGGGTGCATGCGATGTCACTGAGGAGTATATGGCCTGAAGGTGGACCGACCATTGTGTTGAAATCGATGCCTTGCAAGGGGGGAGTGTGCTTGGTAGAAACCAAGGCACACGTAAACAAAGTGGCTAAGAGACAAGTGTTACTGTAAGCAAAGACAAACATGCAAAAGTAGACCGTAAAAGTGGGTTTCAAACATGGGAAATCACTCATGATGTTGCAAGACAATCAAGGTTGTAGTGACCGTAAACATACAGAGAACAAGCAAGAGATAGGGCAAAGCCCGCAAATAATGACAAACAAGAGCAAGCAATGTAACAGATAATCACGATGGAAAATAGACTTGCAAGACAAATGTTGCACATGAAGCACCTGTTAGCATGTTAGAAAGATATAACGTATACCAAAATGTGTATAGTCTGATATAGTAATGTGATATGAAAAATGAAACAATAGCACTTGTACTATACGAAAGTGGATGCCTCCAGGAGCCATTATGGGATTGGTAATAGGTATCGTGTCAGGAATCCACGATGTGTGTATGGATTTATAGAATCTATGGTCACAACTAGAAAGCAAGTGAACACACATGTGGAAAGATTTAAAATCCCTCTTCATGATGTAATCACAAACTTCTTTACAAGACATGGTTTCTTCTTAGGGAAGATCAGTTTGTGCAGACTCATCTTGTTGTCTCAAATGAAACAGGGCATTTTTTTGGATGATAGGAGCGTCATACCCCCCAAGTAGATGTGTATATATGAAACCATGTTCATTTATATTTTATTGCCCCCTTGGGAGTCAATAATGAACTATATAACAATAGTATTTCATCGAGAAATACATTTGATAGTGATGCCCTAGGAAAGATATGATTCTCAAAGTTTCAAGGACTTTGTCATTTCGCGCGAGTTAGTTTAGTGCATGGGTTTCACCAGTCCCGATTGTCCCAATGTGGTCCAGGTCCATTTCCTGAAGTAGATCCTCAACTAGTCCCGATGATATGAACCACGGATACTATGGGATAGTAAAACATCCCCTCACCTGTCCTTAGCTTGATTGTTTGAGAGATCATCCTCACAAGTGCCCACATCGAGCTTGTAGTCAAGGTACTGTTGTATGTTTCATGAGATAGTGATTAACTAAAAAATGGGGGAATTATGTAGTATATGGATAGTTAATATAATTTAGGAGGACATTGTAAAAACCTGTAAATAAATGCACTATAATACATATGGAGTGACTAAAATGAGCTAAAATGACTATGCAACTAGTAGAAATGCTAACCCTGATATGCAAGAGGAAGAGTTAGGAATGAAATCAACTGATTATGAGATGACATTGTTGATAGGGTGTTGACAAAGGTGACTAACAAGAAAGTACAGAGACCTATGAACGACTGTACACAGGGATCCTAAAAGAGTATGGGTCTGGACTGATATGAGTATGGACTAGAGCAACTGGAGGAGGACCAGGGTACCTGTGGGTACTCTGGTCTGCGATCTAGTTACCCTCGTATGGAAAAATGGGCGCCCTGGTCTATGCAAAAGCTCTAAAACTAATTTTCAAAGAGCTGGAATATGACCTGGAACCTTCGTTGTGTGTAGCATCAACTTCGTTGTCCTGCGCTAGATGTTGCAACACTTAAAGATGAAAGAAAGACCTGAAAGACCCCAAAACAATCATCAAACCCTAAAAAATAATAATGCATATGAAGGGGTCAGACTGACCTTAGTTGCCATAATGGTGGACTTACTGAGCACTACACTACATCTCAGACCCGATGTAGTTCTATGTACAAGTGTGTGTGAACATGCCCTAGGTTGCTCATGTGTCAGTCACACTATTCTAAAGTAGCGAACAATAACTATGTGTAGAAAATGTAGTAGAATGTGTGCATAGAATAGAATAGAATCCCTCCCCCTATGAAGTGTGATGTAGATGTCCTAGTCTTGATGATGGAGCTATGTTGATGAAAGTGATATATAATGCAATAGATGGATGTAACTCTAGATAAAATGATAGTAGTAAGTGATGTTAGGTCCCTCATTATGGTCTCATAACTTTATATTTATAAGGTTCTCTTGATCTAATTTCATAATTAACCCCGAAAAGGCTGATCACAAGAAAGGTAAAGATGTCAAACGGTTAGAAAGAGCCCAAAAAGTGGCAGGAAAGTGCAAAAAGGACTGGGGCGCCCTTGGTAGAACCAAGGCACCCATGGGTGCCCCAGTCAAGGCTAAAATGATGGGAAATGACCAAAACAAACTGGGCATGTGGATGAAAAGGGTCGGTAATGACAAAATAAAATAAAACAAGATGGCCAAAAGACGAGGGTTAATTAGTACTTTATTCACTCAAAGAACCTTCTAAATAATAGTATGAGACCGAGATAATTAATGTCTAAAGTGCATGATTTTGTGACTACATTTTGCCCCCACTTTATGTTGGCGAGCGGAAAGCTCGATAACATAAAGTAGATAGAGGTGTGTACCTGACGTCCATGAAGAGTGTAACAGAAACACACCGAAGGACTAGACAAAAGCTTGGAATGACAAAAAGATGGACAAACATGGAAACTAAAGATGAAAAATGCGCAAAGAAAAAGTGATGAGAGTGAACCTAGGGCAGAACGCATGTGTAGCTGTTGTGGTGTGTAATGTACCTACATGGTTAGTAAAGAGTGTGATGTCACAAAGTGTTGTTGTTGACGTTATTGTTGTTGTTGCCCCCAATTTGACTACGTGTTTCTCATACGATCAGACTTGCAAGGAGAAAATAATCAAGTAGTCAAATATGTATATATTTATGTGTAAAAATGCAATGTAAAAGATGTATGTATATGTAAATGTAAATGGAACATATGTACATGATCCATGTCGAGAAAGAGAGTGTAGAAGGATATCCTGTACTACAATTTTTTTGGGCAATCTCACATTACCATGACCAGGGAAGTGTAGGGAGGAAATGCTCTGTGTTTTCCAAGCTCTAATCGCTTCCCTAAATGTGAAGATATCTATGTATCGTCCTATTTTTTTGGGCGATCCGACACCACTGACCAAAGTAGTGTAGAGAGGCATACCCACTATAACCTCCAAGCTTGTAACTACTTCCCAAAATGTTAAGGACACCATGTCTTGTAAAATTCGTCATGTACGGGGTTCGTAGACTAGTCTGAACCCACTCGCTGCATGTAACTAAACTGAACTGGTGAAGAATCTTTATGTTAGTATGTATAAAAACCCCAAATGATGTCCCCCTCTTTGGGGGTGCATGCGACGTCATTGATAGGAGAATGCAACCTCAAAAGAGGAGCAACCGCATGTACTCTGTAACTCTTCCCTATAGGGGGAAGGGAATGTGCTTGGTAAAAACCAAGGCACACACAAATAAGGATGGCTAGCCAAAGACAAGTGTTAGTACAAAAACACATGCATGTAGAAAACAAGTGTAAAGTACGCAGACAATGTAAAAACTACCAAACACAGTGGTGTAAACACACAAGAAGACAAGTAAGCCACACAAAGCGGGTTGCAAATATGGGACATCACTCACAATGTCACAAGACAAGCCAAGGCCATCATGGTTGTAAAGAACAAACAAGTGTGCACACCAAACATAGGGTGAGGCCCGAATATAAGAAAAAAACAATGACAAACAAGACAATCAAAAGAAGTAGTCATGGCAACATGTAATCCTGCAAAACAAGTGTTGCACATGGGACACCTGTTAGCATGTTAGAGAAATAACCAATATGTCAAAGCATGAATAACCAAGGAATGTAAAGTGCTAAGTACAAAATGAAACAATAACACTTGGAAGAAATGAATTTGGATGCCCTTAGTGGCCAGTGTAGGAAGGGTAGAAGGTGAGCATACATGTTGCGTGTAAGAGACATGTATCTGTGATCACAACTAAACAAAGACATAATGACATATAATATGTCAATCTAACATGTGTACCAAAGTGATCATGTAAAACACTAGTAAACAAGAGTAAATTTCCCCAAGACAATGCAATATGTTGTGGATGGATGGGATGGAATGTAAGATGGAATGATAGGAGCCGCACACTTCCCGAGTGAATAGAAGTGTATGCAATGAGGTTCATTTTGTTTTCCCCTCAACAGTTAAGAATGAACTGTAAACGAGAGTGCATCATCAAGAAATGGTCGAAGTGTGTGTTGTGTCTAATGTGTTATGATGAATGTGTATATGTATTGATGAGATGAGACCTAGAAAAGATGATATGTGCATGAACCCTATAGCCGAAGCGTATATCACGACAAAATGAATGTAGGAGTGATGATTTATCCTAAACATATACCACTATAAGATGAATGGATGAGTGATGATTTAGCCCTAAGCGTATATCACTACAATATGAATGGAGGGAGTGGTGATGTAACCTAAGGTGTATCCCACTACAAAATGATAGAATGGGTGACCATTTAGCCTAAAGCGTATGTCACTAGCGTATAAATGTCGCATGATGAAAGGTTGAATAGTAAATATGTTATAACGCCCACAAAAATTTTGCACATGAAACCCAAAACCAAACAACGGTTATACTAGAAATTTTTTTGTTAAAGGACGAATGCAACGTTTAGCTAATCCCTAGGTTAATAAACGATCATCACAAAATTAATTAAATAATAATATTTAAATAAAAGAATTGATTTAATGTATGGTTAGGTTTAACATATTTCATTCAGTTAATCATAAATTAATTTTAATGCGGTGGTTCCTAAGGTCAAGCAAAATTAAAGGCCAAGTCTAAAAGTCCTTCCATTTCCACAAGCTATTTAATTGAAATCTAAAATATCAATGTTGTATATACTATTAAGGGAAAAAGTTTACTAAAAATAAATCAAAAGAAAAAACAATAATTAAATTAGCTTTCAAACCACACAAGTGGCCCCATTCAAAAGACCCATGTGATCAAATGATTATCTCACCTACTTTCATCTAACATTTGTAGGAAACATTTTGGGCCATTGGATGAATCTAATATTGACCATTGGATGGGAAAAATTTCAAATCAACCCTAAAATCTCTGAAGGAAGACTTTTATTCATCTCTTGTCTCATTTCATTCATTTTTGGTTTTGTAGGTTAAGGGAAGATAGAAGAGGAGGAAGCCATGGATGAGAAGGGGCAAGCTTGGGATGAATATTCACAACCCAACTCCATCCTATTTTATTTATTTATTTTCTATTTCCAATCTACCCAATTCAAGGGTTTGTTTGTAACTTCTATTGTGAGAATGATTTAACCAAAAATACCCATTTGGGTATTCTTCATTTGCCAAAGAGATCTATAATTTCTTCCCTTTTTTTGTTTGTTTGCTAAAAACTCATTGAAATATATTTTCCCTTCTTGGGCATTTGGGTATTTTACCCAATTAATAAATCTAGTTTTATAATGAATATATACCTTCCTAGATAGATTAAAAAACATGTGTAAAAACATCTTTAAATATATATAAATACACACACACACACACACACACACTTGTAAGTGTATATATACATATATGTATATTTATACATTTTAGGATAGTAAAAAGAATAAACCTGAAATTCCAAATTATATATATATATATATATATATATATATATATATATATATATATATATATATATATATATATATATAAACAAAGAAATGTATATACACACACACACACACATAAGAGTATGCGTATAAACCAAAAACGTGGAGGTCGCTGCTCAAAGAAACAGTCATGGACTGTAATAAAATTTTAAACACAGAGGGGGGGTTTAATGGAAAGTTGGTTGGTTGGTGGGGGCTTGGCCCCCACTTGTATTATCTTACAAAGAAAAAAAAACAAGAATGAGGGGGTACTGACCCCAGCCCACCCCACATTAATAAAAGAAATGTGGGTTGGGGTAGGATCGGCGACCCCCAACTCCACACAAAAACAATTTAAACCCAATATATACCTTTCATTAAAATGCTTTTTTTTTAATATAAGTTTTCTTTTAACAATAAACTTTATTCATTGCAAAATTTAAAATATATTTAATATTAATACTAATAACATTTATTATTAATAATAATAAATACAATAACCCGCTGCATGGGAGTTCAGAAGTGAGAAGTGTACAAGGGATCACGGTCACAAATGATCTTCCGCGGAATCTCGTGCAGTCTGACAATCTCATCAAGGTATACTCACACTACTACACTAGCTATATAGGTGGTCTTCACCGGAGAAAAATGAGCCACTTTCGTCAATTTATCCACCGTGACCATGATAGCGTCGTGGTGGTATCTCAACGTTGGTAGCCCTACAATGAAACCCATGGAAATGGTGTCCCATTTCCACTCCAGTATGGCATGCGGGTAGAGAAGGCCAGTTGGATGTTGATGCTTGGCCTTCACCCTCTGACACTCTAAACAACGTGAAACAAACTTAGCTACATCTCTTTGAATACCCCTCCAATGATAAAGTTGTCTCAACGTGGCGTGCATCGACTTCACCCCTGGATGGGCTGAATAAGGTGCACAATGTGCCTCTGCTAAGATATCTTGTCTCAAGCCTCCATCTCTCAGTACATATATCCGACCTCTATGTATGAGAAGACCATCTACCTCTAATGAGAATCCATCAAACTTCCCCTCAAGGGGTCTCTGAGACTCAATCTCTTATCTGGCTACAAGGTAGAAGCTATCGTGAGGAAGTTGTTGCAAAATCTTGCTCCGTAAATTTGTACTCACTAAGGTAGCCATAGCCAAATGTCTTCGTCTACTCAGGGCATCTGCAACCACATTATCCTTCCCCTTCACATGCTCTATCTCCATATCATACTCATAAAGCAACTCCATCCAATGCCACTGACGAGCGTTGAGATTGGGTTGCATGAAGAGGTGACGAAGACTCAAGTGATCAGTCCTGAGTATAAATCTTCGGCCAAGAAGGAAGTGTCTCCATTGAACTAAGGCATGAACAACTGTTGTAAGCTCAAGGTCATGATTCGAATAATTGATCTTATAATCCTTGAGTTTGTGAGACTGAAAAGCTACAACACGACCCTCCTGCATCAACACACCTCCTAACCCTACCAAAGAAGCATCTGTGCAAACGAAGAACTTACCTTGAGGATATGACACTGTAAGAATAGGTGATGTCATAAGGCATTCCTTCAGTGTCTTGAAGGTCTACTCACATCTATCTGACCAAATGAACTTATTCCCTTTTCGCTGAAGGGAAGTGATGGGGTGCGTAACCCGAGAGAAGTCTTGAACAAATCTCCAATAGTATCATGCCAACCCCATGAAACTGTGCACCTCGGTCACACTAGTAGGTGTTGGCCAATCCATAACGACTCTAATATTAGAAGGATCAACAATGATACCTTCCCCAAAAATGTTGTGACCTAAATATTGCACCTCAAATTGAAAGAACACACACTTCTCCAGGATCTCATAAAGCTACTACTCACGAAGACACTGCAGAACTTGACGAAGGTGCTCCTCGTGTTCCTCATGCGTACGTGCGAAGATCAAGATGTCATCAAGGAACACGAGTATAAAATGATCTAAAAATTTCCTAAACACCCCGTTCATCAAACTCATGAGCACTGTAGGGGCGTTCGTCAAACAGAATGACACCATTGTGAACTCATAGTAGCCATATCTCATGCAGAATGCTGACTTGTGAATATCTGCCTCTGCGATCCTCAACTGATGGTATCCTGACTTAAGATCTATCTTTGTAAATACTGTGACCCCCTTCATCTAATCATACAAATCATCGATGCGAGGAAGGGGGTAACGATTCTTGATCATTACTTTGTTCAACTGACGATAGTCCACACACAACTGCAAAGATTCGTCCTTCTTCTTCACAAAAATCACTGGTGCACCCCAAGGGGATACACTCGGACGGATTAGGCCTTTCTCGAGAAGGCCCTCAAGCTGCAACTTGAGCTCACATAGCTCAGGTGTGGTCATCCTATAAAGAGTGCGTGAGATAGTTTCCGCTCCTGGAACCAAGTCAATGTGAAAATCTATCTCACGCAGGGGAGGAATCCTTGACAGCTCACTAGGAAACACATCTGAGAACTCCTACAAGATGGGGTGATCATCGAGTGAAGGTCCACTAACCTCATCCTCTGACCTATCACTAACTATGATAGCATACAGCTGACAACCTCATTGCGCACACCGCTTTAGCTACATAGTGGAAATAGTGCGGATAGAGATGGGTCTCCTAACACCAAAAATTACATAATGCACACCCAAATAATCTACACAAGATATAATCTTACTATAGCAATCAACTCTGGATCTATGTGCAGACAACTAATCTATGCCCAAAATCACTCCATAAGAACCTAGGGGAAGGATACAAAGATCCAGAGTAGTGGTGAAGGGACCTACGTCCACTAAGCACTCCTTGACTAAGGAGTCAACTGAGATCTTGGCTCCAGAAGCCATCTCAATGTCCCAAATAAGGCCCTGCCTAACTGCCACTAGCCTGCAACACTCTACTAAAGATGGCGAAATGAAAGAATCTGATGAGTCTGAGTCAAATAAAATAGGGATAGAAATACCACCAATGTTACATGTGGTCCCTATCACCGTGCCCTGGTGCTCTGCATGGCGGTTCTCGATTGTTGCATATATCATGTGGCTCCTAACCATGTCACCAATAGTAGGCTCAAAAATAGGTGCCTTACCCTGATTAACAATGTTCTGAGGGCACTCTCTCCAATGATGTCCATGTACACCGCAACCATAACAAGTGTTTGGTCCTCTCCACTGTGTAGATATTCCTCTAGGTGGCCCAGCAATACATGCTGAAGGACTTGATGACCCTGTCATAGACCTATGTGGGTGCTGTGGTGGACGTACTCCTACCAATTGCACTCGAGGAGGAGCTTATGTCCTATTGGGCCCCCTAGCAAGAGGTCCCATACTGTGCCCTCTCTGAGCATCATGGAATTATGGAGGTTGAAAGGGCGGTCAAGTCTGTTGCTGAGGAGGTGGAGGAGGCTGGAAGGAATACTGTGTTGTAGTGTGTCCACCACAAGGAGGCATTGATCCCCTCGATCTACTGTCCTGCAACTGATGTATGTAACTCCTCACTCTATCACGTGCTTGTTGAGTCTTCCCCCTGGTTTCCTATGTAATATAGGCCTTCTCCACAACCTCTAAAAGTGTCTATGGATAGTGAATGCGCATTTCCCCACCTAAGTCCAAGTTCAATCCCATAATGAACTTGTGAACTTGAACCTGCTCATCCTACATGTAGTCTACATACTAAAGTAGATCCAGAAACCGTCCCTCATACTCTACTACCATCATGGAGGCCTGTCGCATATTGTGGAACTCATCAATCCACTGCTGAATGAACCTCCTAGAAATATATTTGCTCCTAAAATGCTCCTCGAAGAGCTCCCAAGTAACTGTCTCTTAATCCACATAGAGCTTTTGTTCCTCAGTCCTCCACTATACTCCAGCTCCGTCTCTAATAAGGGAGATGACAACATGAGCTTTTGTTGTTGATCCAGATTCATGTATGAGAAATCACTAAACACAAAACAACATCAAATATGTAAGGGCTTAGTACCTTGGAGATGGTGATGGCTGATACGGGTGCAAATTCGATGTTGAACTCCTCGCTGCGATCTCAACAAACCTGTAGCTCACAGACACTAGAGAAAGATTGTTTAGAGATTTTATGCGGGGGTTGCCTAGCAAAGCATATCCAAGAAGCGTTAACTTCCTCGGTGGCTGTCAACCCCCGCGTGATAAAGAATAATGATAAAATACAAGATAAACAAATAACATGCAAGTTGATGAATAAAGGAACCTAACACTGCGGGTATGTAGATGGTGTTACTGATCTGACCTAAACACAATGTGCAACATGAACCATGCTACATGAACCAACAAATCATGAGCAGAGTATTGTGGGGATTACAGTGTCATCATAAGGATGTCATGAGGATATTATGATAAATAAGAAGCTTAAAATTCAAAACAACATTTTCCCAGATTTTCTAACTTAACTTTTTGAGGGGGGAAAAGCCCATGTTTATAGCCTAGTGGTGAGGTTAGACTGTAGGTTAAAAGATAATCATGGTTAGGTAAAGTAACCTTGATTAAAAGATGTGATGTGATTCAATGGGGCTCACAATTTGACTTATGGTTAAAAAGATTTAAGGATGTGATATGGAGTGGGGAGGATGATTGACATGGTCAGGTGAAATAATAGATTCTATTTTTGAAATTAGGAGTAGAGTGTCAGATGGGTGTATTATTGCCCATGGATTGAATAATTTGTGAGAGATGTCAAATTCAATTATTAAATGGGTTTATATGGAGCCCATTTAATAATTCATTAAATTTGGGTGAGTAAATGGATGAGATTTATTTAAATTTAAGAAAAAGAAACATGAGAGTGAAAGCTGAATGAATGTGTGATGACATAGGGGTGCTATACCAAAAATTGGTCTCTACATTTTCCCCTTTTTGCTGAGTGGTTTGCAATAGCAAGCCATGCGACAAAAACAAAAAGGGTTAGATGAAATATGTGTCCGTAAAAGGGATGGGGATGAATAAAAACATGACCAAAGGCAAGATGCCCAAGGCAAAAAAGGATTGCAATATCAATGAAAAATATGGCGGTGACTCCAATATCACATCGGTAGAGGACAATTGTGGTCTCAACGGAGACAGGCGACAACATTCTACAGACCAGTGAGTGGGTGAAGACCACTGCAGCATGGATGTAAACTATGATGACCAATGGGCTATAGGATAACATAAAAATATGCGCAACTAAATGCGAAAGATGTGCAAAATCCTTTATCGGTGAGGAATCGAGCGAAAAATCATGCGTCCGCAAGAGGGACGAGGATGAGAATAATGATGCCCTAACACAGGGCACGAGACAGACAAAAAGTGAGTTATATGTGTTGACAAGTACCAGGATGGTAAGGTGCCACAACATAGGACATGAAGATGGCATAATGGGAGATGGATGTAGAAATAAGATATCCTAGGGGGAACGAGTATGGCCACGGATGTAGATATGAAGAACAGATTGGATAAATTCCTAAAGAGGGTGTTAAATAGGATGTTGAAAACATGTTGCTTAAGAAAGGTTTGTAGTTGAAGGTAGATGAATAATGGGGTGAATAAGAAGGAAAACAATCCTACTTATTTGACAAATGGGAAAATGAGTCAAGCTACCTTTTTGCAAAAAAGTGGAACAATCATTTGTGGAAGAGAACAAGATCAGATAGGTGATGGTCGTTATGGTATCCTCCAAGACAAAAATATCCTAGGAAGATGGGATGAAGGATGTAGATGATAGATGATAAAGATAAGAGAAAGTGAACATGGTTAGAGTAGAGCAGGCATGGTGGAGGAGAGGAATCAAATAAAAGAGGATGAGGTGTAGTTGGACAGAGAAACCATCAACCACAAATAATGAGGAGTGTGAACTATGCTTGATTATTATGGAAAGAAGAGGAAGCAAATAGTAGAGAAGGACGATAAGAGAGGTGAGAAGATAGATGAAAGCACAAAAGAGAGAGAATGATAGTTAATAATAAGGTAGTGGGAAAAGATAAGGGGGAATGAAATAAGGAGGGCATGATGGACTTGGAGAAAAAAAAAATAGAGAAAGAGAAGACGAGAAGAAGGGAAGGATGAAGATCAAACAAGAAGAAGATGAGACGAGAAGGGAAACGAGATTAGAGGATGATAGAGCCGAAACAAGAAGGGAATTGAATCCAAGTGTTAGGGGTAAGACCCAAGTAAATAATATGTAATAAAATGCATGAAAATGCATGTGGATGGTGGGATGATTAAAAATATGGGACAACGCTGGCGAGTCAGGTTATCAATGGAGAAGTAAGACGAAAGTGCAAGGAGAAGAGGGGATGAAGATGATACAAAGGAAATGAAAGAAAACCAGGGAGTAGAAGGAGGAGAGGACAATAGAGAAAATGATGCAAAGGCAGTATATGATGAAGACAATAGAGATATTGAAGAAGGCGAAGGGAAGATGGAAAGGAAATGCCAGTGGAGGGATGTTAGGAAAAATCCTCTGATAATGATCAGAGGGCACAAAAGAAAAAAGAAAGGAAGAGAAAAATAGAGGAGGTAAAAAGGAGAGTGAACATGGACGCGTAGAATGGGGATAAATTAATTTTAGGAGAAGTCCACCGATAATTATTAACACAAAAATGGAAGATGACGATGACTTAATGTTAGGAGATGAACAATGATAATGACGAGTAAGCATGGTGGTAGATATGTGGGAGTACTCTGGAAAGAGTAAAGAAAGGAGGGATAATGATTGGTGTGGAGATGATGATGAGGAGAGGATGTAATGGATGAGGATGTGGATGAAGATGAAGGAAGTAAAGATGAAGGAACGTGACATAACAAGAAATGGTATGAAGTGGTTAAGTTAGATTCCCAACGAGGGATGATGGGGACGATATTTGAGGAAGTTTGAGATATTTTGTGCGAGGAAGAAAGGGGGGGAAGAGGATGTGTTTATGGGGAATGAAGAGAAAATGCGAACGGTGGGAAGGTGGAGTGAAGAGGAAATACAAGGAGATAAATCATTCTTAAGAGAGACTCTTAAGTAAGATCGCCATGCCGTAAGAATGGTTAAGTAGGATCACCAAGCCGAAGAAGAAGAATGATGAAAAGACTGAGTGATGTATACCAAAATGGAACAAGAGATGAAAGGAGGCGATAACAAAGAAAAAAAGGAGTGTGACATGAGTGGATGGAGGAATGTATGCAGTGTATGATGGGGAGTGTAAGGGGAATTCTTAATTGTGTGAGTGATGATGCCAGAGCATTAAGCATAATTTATGGAGCGGGAAGACGTTTCTATTGTTCAATAGAATAGAAAAAGGTGGAGGAGTTTCTACAGCGGCAGGATCTTATGAAAGATACGCATTGTGATTAAGAAGCCTGCGCGAAATGGGTGGTTAAGTAATATCATCAATCCAAAAGAAGAATGAAAGGGAAACAAAATGATAAAATAGATGTCAGTAAAAGGATATTAAGAGAAAAACACAAAAATAATTGCCCAGGTGGAGGACGGGTGAAGTATCGAAGAAACAACGAAGAAGGATGAAGTGGGTGAGAAGAGCAACGAAGAATGAGATGGGGTGAATTTTAGGAAAAAGTTGGGTTGAAAAAAGAGACTAGGAGGAAGGAATGGTCAACAGACGCGATTACGAATGAGACGTTGTCCCAAATGACAAGTCTACTTTGAGTAGGATTTCCATGTTTTGTGGGGAGTTACGTGGACATGCCAAGCTAGGGATGAAAGGCCTGTGATGGTGAAGAAGATGATGTATGCGCTAGATGATAGACAAGAATAAGATCAATGAGAAGGGTAATGGGTGGATGATTGGAGAGAAAATAATGACGATGTGAGAGGATGGATGGAGAAAGGTCACATTGGTCATGGGGGGGATGAGAAGTTGTTGGATAATGAATGCTACTTGAGAGATATTCTCAAGTAGAATTCAAAAACTACAACGGAGATCAAGTAGAATTCCCAAACTGAATAGTGTATCAAAGAGAGTGTGTAGAAATAGTAACAGATTTCATGGATTTATGGATGATGTTAATAGGGGACATCCTTAAGAGTAAAAATATAGATGCATATTTTATGATATGAAATTTGATTTCTAAGAATATAATTGTGATAAAAGATGAATTTGATGAGATGAGTATCACATAACCATAGCAAGGGCCATGTAAGAAAGTTATGCTTTTAGTCGGATAGGAAGTAAACAAGAAAAGACACTACTCAAAGCATTGCACTTGTAACCGATAGTAGGTGTTAATACATAACCAATGAGATTTGATTATACCAAAAGACCCTAAGGGTGATATGAATGAAATATTCTCATAAACCTAATGTTTTCATGACAAGAGATTTGAGTTGTATCTTGTACGTGGGAAAAAGGTTTTCCAAAGGTGGTGTTCCTCAAGTCTATGCCCCATCTCTGGGAAAGGGAAAGAACAACAATAGAAGAAATTTGATCAATGCGGGAAGCTTCCTGGATGTCATAACAAAAGAGTAGCCATCCTTTGAGGGTATGGTCTACTGTATATATAATATGGATGGCGAGAATAAAATACATGATATTCGTCCTTCAAGGGATCAATCTATTTCTTATGATGTTTCTTTTGATTTTGGTTTGCATGCTTTTATTTTTATTTTCCTTTTGTTTTTTTTATGAACAACTGTCCTTCTACAAATCAATATGTTTTTGGATAAATTTGATTTTACCTTTTGCATGCATGAATTTTAGCTTTACATGGGCGAGAGCTGGGAATAACTAAGTATACCACTTAGGAGGGGATGATGACTGTATAAGAGACATCCTTGCACCCTTTACATGACTATCATAGGAAAATGAGAGGGCGATGGATGTAATGATTATGGGGTTCTCACCTAATGGGAAAACTTATCCATACTGAATATGCTATGAGTAGAGCTGTGGTGCTCATATTCAAGGTCATATCAAAGCAGTGAGGGTAGACCACCTAATTCACATCATTATAATGATAGATGGAAGTGGTTAATGGTGGAGACATGGTCTAAAGATAGGAGTACGCTCATAGGTGCATGTTCTAACAATATAATGGATGTAAGTGCAATGCATTGAGGGTTTTGATCTATGGTTTACCATCAAGGAAAGCCAAGCGATAAGCCCCAGACCCGTACTTATGCGTGATAATATATGGTTTGGATCAGAATGACCCCACACTGAAAGAACATGAGAAATCATGTTCAGATCCTACAAACAGATTGCAGAGGGACTCTATAATGGAAGTGGCGGGGCCTGCGAAGGTCAAACAACCCTGTGGGAGAAATCTAGAAAATGGCTCTATCGAGTGGATCTGGGCCTTAAATCCATTCTACAGGTTACATGTGGGCTCAGAAATAGAATAGCAGGGTTACGGGGTCAGAGGAGAAGTGTTCAAAGAATCCAGGGAGCAAGAAAAGGAAGAAACGGTGAAGATCTGAAGTCTTCGGGGCTCAAAACAGTTCAGAATGAGTCCAAAAATCAGCTAAGTATGGAGGAGGTTGTGGAGAAGAGCCACATGTCGGAATGATGCTTCTCCAAGGTTGAATCCAAGAAAGGAAGTTCAAATGAGCATCAGGCTTCCACGCGTCCAGAGCCCCAAAAGTTGTGTGGCCATTGAAAAGTCTTTGACTAGACAGGAAGGTGTCAAGTGTCGGCTCGGTGTAAATCCAAGATGGGAGCCCAAGGCGAAGACTCAAACTCACGCCAGCCCTCCATGTAGCAAATGGTCAACAGAGGTCAAAAGGTGGACAGGGTGGGCCTCAAAAAGGGTTAAGTATAGAAGTACTAGTGGAGAGGAGCCACAGTGTCCAGAGTGGTGCATCTCCAAAGTTTAATCCAAATGTGGAGGCTCAAACAAGTGCCAGCTCGCCACGTAGCCTAGGGTTCGAAAAGGTAAGGTAAAGATCATTGAAAAGTCCAAAGACCTGTGGAGGCTTCCAAGTGTCAACCCGACACTCCTTCAAAGGAAAAATCTTGATCGGGCTTTCAAACGAGCGCGGAGCCTCCATGCGTCCAGTCTCTTCAAAGGGGACAGAGTCGGGTTGAATAGTCAATGCATAGTGGTAGGCCGGTGGAGAGTGCCAAGTGTCCAAATGGTGCTAACTCAAGGGTCGAATAGAGAGAGGGTTCTCAAACAAGCGCCAGACTGCCGTGTGTCCCCGGTCAAGGAATATGACCCCACCGAGCAAAGGACTTAGCCAAGAAATAAAGAAATTGAGCAGGCCGATGGAGGAAGCCACGTGTCAGCCCCACACCATTCCAAGAGAAAAATATAGAGGCCACCTTCAGACAAGTGCTAGCCCTCCACGTGTCCCATATTAAAAAGGGGGCCCATTTTTCAAACTGGTTTTCCCACCCTTTTGTACGGACCCGATACAAACTTTGAAGGGGCATATCTTTCGACTCAGGGCTCGAAATATTACAAATCTGACACCGTTGGAAAGATCTCAGCTTCGCCCACACCATGGAGATCTGAAACTTTAAGTTTGGGGAGGTTAGGTAAAGGAAAATGGAGAAAACATCTTCAGGGCCATTAATGTGGGATCTATCTACCTCAACAACCAGATCAGATTCAATCTACTCATCGTTTCCTCCTTCTTCAAGGTGCCGAACCAGTGATTGATGCAGTCAAGGAAGATTTGGGGGTAGATTTTGTAGGAGGCATTAATAGCAGTGGTTGAGCTTTGACCTACTTTTCCCACTTCTCTCTCTTTCTTTCTTCTCTCTGATTGAATCTATAAATACAGGGTCGGGACTCATTGTAAAGGGTTGGACATTCTTCTATTTTGCAGGCTCCCCTCTTCCCCTTGGCAAGTGAATTCATGGAGTTTCAGACCTCCCATATAGACTGTAAATGCAAATTTTCCTTGTTACTATTGTAATGCATCATATCAAGCTCATGAGAGCAATAATACATGTTTTGTGGGTGATCTTCATCCCTTTCTGTGTTAATTGTTGTCTTCTGATCCTTCATTACAACTTTGGTTATTTGTGCATGTTTTTGTGTTGCATTCTTCTGGTTTGTGTCTACCAGCAAAACAATTGTTCATCACTCCTTTGGTGTATCACCTGGTAGCTTAACTTTTATTTACTTTGCATCCCTTCTTTAACTCTGTCTCCTTGGAAAATTAGAGTAGGATTTAGGATAGATCCTCTACAATTTCATGCATACACCTAAATAGAGGAGTAGGAACCAGCCTTAATCTGGAGAGTTTTTTCCCATTCTACAAAGTCCCACACTTTGGGGGAAAACTCAATGTTATGCGAATCACACCAAATGAATCTGCCTTAGAAAAGTAGATCTGACGACTCATTTGGGGGTGCTGTGATTTTGCACTAACAATTTTGGCATGCCCGGTGGGACCAAGAAGTCTCCATCTTTATTACAGTAAGATTGATGTGCACTTGCTGTGATTCTAGCTTTTAAGAAGCTTTTAAGAACTGCACATCTGGCAACTCCAAAAGGGATAGAATCCACTGGTTTCAAAAGTCCAAGTTTCCCAAGTTCATGAGAAGGATACAAACAAGGTCAAGAACAAGAGAAGAAGGACAGTTTGTACACATACACTTGTCTCCAGACAGAAGGAGAAGAGGAAGAAGAGCCCAGAAGTCTCTATCTCCACCAAACAGAGCCTTATCAACACCTCCTCCTAGTAGGTCATTCTTTCAATCAAGAAGGGTGCTCAGGCCGATCAGGATGGCACACCAACAACCAAATCCTTATGTCAATTTCACTGGCAGCAACCCACTTGCTCTGAATGCACAAAACCCAGTCCTGGTGGCAGCATTAAAGAGCATCCCATATTTCACTGGAGAAAACTAGACTTGTCCCGGTGACCACGTTCAAGACATTGCAAATGTCTGTACAATCCATGAGATCACTGAGATGGACATTGTGGTCAAGTTGCTAGCCTCTTCACTCAAGGGAAAAGCTTCACAATGGTTCAGGAGCCTAGAAGTAGGCTCTATTCAATCTTGGGACCATCTGTGCATAGCTCTTCACAACCAGTTTGGAGAAAAGGGAGATAACCTATCCTTGCTGGAGCAGCTGACAACAATCAAGAGAGCTCTGAATGAGTAACTGACAGATTTCAACCTCAGATTTCAATGGACCTGGGACAGGATTCCAACAGCAGTAAAGCCCACTAATGAAGGTGCCTTCTTATACTTCCTTAGAGCTTTAAATTCTGATATTTCTTTGATGATTCAGTCAATGGGGGGCACAACCTTACCTGCAGCCTATAGCCTTTCCATAGGAGCTGAGAATCATTTGATTCAGGCTGGAAAACTTTCTCCTAGGCCATCCATGCCTCTATACCCCGAGTTAGGAAACCCAGGTACCAGCCAAACACCCACATTAGCTCCTATACCCACCCCCAGGAGTCAAAGTTCAGCTGAAGCCTCCACTTCATCATCTAACACCTCAAAGGAGCTTCAGGAAGTTATGAAACAACTACAAAACCTGGGAAATGAGCTAGTAACCATCAAAAGACAAGTAGGCTCAGAGTTCTAGGCCATATCAACCCAGGCTCAGTATCAGGCTAGACCCCCGTATCAGCAAAATAGACCACCAGCCCAGGCTATAAATCAGAGTCAACACCAAGGGCAACCTCAAGCTGCTAGACCTTTCAGGTCATATGATCCAAACACAGCTTCAACATCAAGAGCATTGGTTCCAACACAAAATAACATGGCACAAGAATATGATTGGTGTTTCCCATGCAATCAGCCACATAATCAATTGATGTGTTTCAATGGTGCACTAAATCAGGCTCTGATGGTGCAAACCATTGGTGTGTCACAAGAACCTAGCCATGAAGAAAATCAGCAGCAAGGAGCTCAGCAAGAGGGACCCCCAAGTGAAACTATGCTTGTCAATTGGCAGGCTGAAGACTTTTGTGGAATGAATCAGACTCCTTCTCAAAGTATAGCTGCCAATACACGGTCCAAGAAGAGAAATATTGGAGAAGGACATTCACCAAGCTCAGGTGATCCTCAACCCTCCATTGCTCCACAAGGTATTGGCATTCAAAATACAACTCCCAATGTGCAGAGTCAATCCAAGCCACCTTCCAAATCTACTCAGGCACCGGTTGTAACAGCCCATGTACAAGAGAAAAATGTGCCAGGGAAGGGGCAACAGAAGGACAATTCATTTAATATCATTGAGAAAATGAAGAGGACAAGTGTGAACATTTCACTATGGGAGTCACTGGCCATTCCAGGGTAGAGGGATCTATTGCAGACTACCATGCAAAATTGGTCAAGCTCAAATCAACCCCCTAGCCAGCAAGAGAAAGTGCTTACCAATACGGCTCAACCTGAGAGAAACCATGGAGAACAATGAGGTAAGAATCTGAAGCCTCCTCCATTTTATGTTTCATTAATCATTGGAGAAAAATTGGTGCATAATTGCATGATTGATTCGGGGGCAAGTAGTTCTGTAATGCCCAAACAAATAGCTGATCAACTGGGCCTCCAGTATGAAGTCATCTCTAGAGGAGTAGTACAATTGGATGGGACAACAGTGACCACTGTTGGAGTCATCAAGGATCTGAGCCTCACTCTGCATGCCTACCCTAATGTGACTGTATTGTAGAACGTATCAGTCATAGACTTGCCACCACATTTTGCATTGTGTTTGTCCAGGGACTTCACTACCAAAATTGGAGGATATTTGTCTACTGACTGGTCACATATGCTCTTTAGAACAAGGTATGGAGTGAAGGCCACAATCAGATCCGAGCCCATAGTGGATTATCACATTGAGTCCTATGTGCCTAGCCCAATCAATGCAAATTGTTTGGCTTTTGATCAAGAGGACCTCCTAAACACTTCTGAGGTAGATACCAAAGTAGGGTGTATCCCAGACCTGACTCTTGATGAATGGGTGGTCAAAAGGCATGCTTTTGATCCCTATAAGGAGATGGAAGAATCTGAACTAGGAGTCTACTACCTGCATGAGGAGAATCATCCTCTTCCTGACATCATCAAGCCAGAACACAAAGATGACAATGAAGTATGGAAACTATTCTTTGATGGCTCGAGGAGCAGACAAGGAGCCGGAGGAGGAGCTATGATTGTGTCCCCCCAAGGTATGAAGTATTATTTGGCCTTCAAATTTCAGTTTTCCTGCTCAAATAACACTGCAAAATATGAGGCTTTGGTCCATGGATTGCATTGGGCTAGAAGACGAGGAATCAAGAACCTGCAGGTGTTTGGTGACAGTGAACTGGTTGCCAATCAAGTCAAAGGACAAAATGCTGTCAAGAATGACCTGCTCAAAAGCTACAAGAATAGGGTATGGGATCTCATTGAGGATTTTGAAGCCTTCAACATTGTGTCCATACCCAGAAAGGAGAATGAAGCTGCTGATAGGCTTGCAGTAGTTGGAGCAACATTTGATGTGGTTGACAACATCAAGAGGGACAAAGAACAACCACATATCCATGTGATTGTGAGGCCAACAGTGCCAGATAATAACACATGCTGGCAGGTGTTCGAGAATGATCAGTAGATCATCAATTTTTTGCAAGAGGAAGCTGAATTCTCAACTAGAAATCAAAGCAGACTAGAGCAACAATATGGAGATCAAGTAGTGCAGCTGCATACAAACAAGCTTCCCAAAGGCTTAGTGACATTGGAGTCTATCTTCAATCCCAATGATCAGTTTCGAAAAGAAAAGGCTAATATACAGATCAAAGGAGAAGATTCAGAGTCAATTCTAGTTGGAGAAGGAAAAATGCTTCAAATTGGCAAAGTGGCCACCGAGCAAGAAAGGTATGAATTCGTGCAACTTTTCCAAGAGTTTCCAGATGTATTTTCTTGGAGCTATGAGGACCTCAGAGGGTTCAATCCAAAGTTAGCCCAACACACAATCGAACTAGATCTAGCTGCTAAGCCCATCAGGCAAAAGAAGAGACCAGTCAATCCACATATTGAGCCTCTGATGAAGAAAGAGTTGAACAAGCTGATAGAGGCAAGTATCATATTTCCAATCAAACACTCAAGCTGGGTCACAAATTTGGTCCCAGTCAGGAAGAAGAATGGAGAGATTAGGTTGTGTGTTGACTTTCGTGACTTGAACAGAGCATCCCTCAAAGACCACTACCCACTCCCCTCAATGGAACAAATCTTGCAAGTGGTGTATGGATCAGAGAGATTCTCTCTCGTAGATGGCTACTCAGGGTACAACCAGATCATGGTGAAAGAAGATGATCAGTTCAAAATGAACTTTCACCACCAAATGGGGCACCTATGCCTACAGAAAAATGCCATTTGGATTGTCTAATGTCGGAGCCACTTTCCAAAGGGAAATGGATATGGCATTCAAAGGGATGATCAACAAAATAGTACTGATCTACCTGGATGACATTACTGTGTTCTCCAGAAATGCAACAGACCACCTTTTTCACCTAAGGCAGGTGTTTCAAAGGTGTAGGAGATTTGGGGTATCATTGAACCCCAAAAAATGCATATTCTTGGCCCATGAGGGCAGGCTTCTAGGCCACATTGTGTCAAAGGAAGGTTTGGCAATTGACCCAGAAAGAGTTGAAGCAATAAGAACATTGCCATTGCCAAGCCATAAGAAGGCTCTTCAAAGCTTCTTAGGAAAAATCAATTTTGTCTGCAGGTTTGTACCAAACTTTTCTACCCTTGTCAAGCCAATAACGTTGATGTTGAAGAAGAGTTTGGTGTTTAGGTGGACAGCTGAAGGAAAAGCAAGTTTTGAGGCCATCAAAGAAGCTATATCACAAGCCCCAACTCTCGTGAATCCAGATTTTTCTAAGGATTTCATATTATATGCCTTTGGTGGCAGTGACACAATTTCTACAATCCTAGTACAACAGAACAAAGAGGACACAGAGCAGCCAATTGCTTTCTTCAGCCAGGGTCTGGAAGATTATGAAGTGAGATACTCCTTCATCGAGAGGCATGTCCTGATAGTGATCAGAGGATTGAAGAAGTTTAAGCATTTGGTTTCAAACAATAAAATCCAACTGTTAGTCTCCCATGCAGGAGTTAAAGACTTCCTTCTCAGCAAGGATCTGAATGAAAAACGTGCAGGATGGATCACTCATGTCATGGAGTATGACATTGAGATCAAGGTCACTAAGCTGGTCCATGGGAAGGGATTGTGTGAACAGCTGGCCTCGAGTCAACAAGAAGAAGCAAGTGATGAAAAAGAAGTTGTTTTTGTCTTGCAAGATAGTCAAGAGGAAGAAAATGAGGATGTGCCCACTCCTTGTTGGACTCAGAACATGGTGCACTTCCTTCAAACAGGCCTGTGTCCTCCAGAAATGAATAAAACAAAAAGGAGACACTTCAGACTACAGGCCATCCCATATGTACTTATTGATGGTGTCTTGTTCAAAAGGGACATCAATGGCATTCTGTTAAGGTGCATTGGGACAAATCAAGTTGAGAGAGTGTTACAAGAGTTCCATGATGAAGTAGCTGGAGGCCATTTTTCTCCATGAGTGACAATGCTTAAGATCATGAAGGTGGGTTATTATTGGCCCAGGGTGTTTAGTGACTGCTATGCATGGATCAAAAAGTGCAAGAACTGTGCATTCTTCAGAGGCAAAGAAAGGCTAGCAGCACTTCCATTGCACCCAATTTCAGTTGACCAACCATTCATGCAATGGGGATTGGACTTCATTGGAGTCATCAATCCAAATTCGAGCCAAGGCCACAAATGGATTCTGACAGCAACAGACTATTTCACCAAGTGGACCGAGGCAGTGGCACTCAAAGAAGCTAATGAGTCTAGCATACTAGATTTCTATGAAGGGATAGTGACCAGATTCGGAGTGCCAGCCACCATTATATCAGACAATGCATTGGCATTCATAGGTTCCAAAATCACAGGATGGGCTGTGAGGAATGGGATTTACTTGAGCACTTCATCAAATTATTACCCTTAGGGTAATGGCCAAGCAGAGTCTACAAACAAGAACCTGCTGAAGATTATCAGAAGAACTCTGGATGAAAATTAGAGAACTTGGCACACGAAACTCAAATCAGCCTTATGGGCTGATAGGACAACACCCAAGAGGTCTACAGGTAGCTCTCCATTCAAACTTGTCTATGGGAAAGAGGCAGTGTTGCCTATATCACTTGAGTTGCCAACATTGGAACTCATGAAGCAGCTGGAGATGTCTGAGTTTGAACCAATGGAGGCTAGGTATGCAGAGCTGATGGAATTGGAAGAAACCAGAGAGCATGCACTTCAAACAATAGAGAAGGATCAGGCCTCAATCAAGAGATGCTTTGACAAGAAGGCAAGAACAAGGACCTTCCAGGAAGGAGACCTAGTTTTGAAATGGGATGCAGATCGGGCAAAACCAGGAAGGCATTCCAAGTTTGATGCCATTTGGAGTGGCCCTTACATGGTCACAAAATGTAAAAGTAGCAATGCTTTCCAATTGTCTACATTGGATGGTGAAGAGTTGCAGATTCCAGTGAATGGAATCTATCTTAAACACTGCTACTAGAAGGAAAGTTCTCACCTTGTACATATTAGTTTAGTTTCTCTTTCCTCTAAGTGCTTGTGCACATTGTCTTGTTGTAGTTTAGGTTGCTTTTCTCCTAAGTGCTTTGCACACTCTGCATGTTCTACTTGGAACATGTATGATTTCAAATTTTGTATATAGTTGTGGTGTTGTTTTGTTGCTCTTGCACAACTCATTCAGAAACAGATGAAGCCCCGGGTCAAAACAATTTTCTACTCTCAGAAACCATCATTTCAAGATTTCTTATGAAGATTGAGAGTGCAAACAGTCAGGCTCATGAATCAGAGGTAGAATCAGTATCAGACCATCATTCTCGACTCCATGCCCAACAGATATGACAAGGTAATTGGTCTTTTCATCTAGCAGGCAGATACCCCTGTGAGTCACCAAATTGTTATCCATATTTTTCCCCCCAAGAAAAATATTGGATCAGAACGACCCCGCACTGAAAGAACCTGAGAAATCACGTTCAGATCCTACAAACAGATTACAGAGGGACTCTATAATGGAAGTGGTGGGGCCTGCGAAGGTCAAACAACCCTGTGTGGGAGAAATCTAGAAAATGGCTCTGTCGAGTGAATCCGGGCCTTAAATCCATTCTATAGGTTACAGGTGGGCTCAGAAATAGAACAACAAGGTCAGGAGAAGCTAGGAGCCAAAGAAAAGGAAGAAACGGACGAAGATTGAAGTCTTCAGGCTCAAAATAGTTTAAATGAGTCCAAAAATTGGCTAAGTATGGAGGATGTTGCGGAAAGAGCCACGTGTCAGAACGGTGCTTCTCCAAGGGTGAATCCAAGAAAGGAATCTCAAAGTGAGCACCAGGATTCCACACGTCCAGAGCCCCAAAAGTTGTGTGGCCGTTGAAAAGTCTTCGGCTAGACAGGAAGGTGCCAGGTGTCGGCTCGGTGCAAATCCAAGATGGGAGCCCAAGGGGAAGACTCAAACTCGTGCCAGCCCTCCACATAGCAAATGGTCAACAGAGGTCAAAAGGTGGACAGGGCGGGCCTCAAAAAGGGTTAAGTATAGAAGTACTAGCGGAGAGAGCCACGTGTCCAGAATGACACATCTCCAAAGTTGAATCCAAATGCGGAGGCTCAAACAAGCGCCAGTTCACCACGTAGCCCAGGGTCCGAAAAGGTAAGGTAAAGGTCGTTAAAAATTCCAAATACCTGCAGAGACTTCCAAGTGTCAACCTTGACACTCCTTCAAAGGAAAATCTTGATCGGGCTTTCAAACAAGTGCGGAGCCTCCACGCGTCCAGTCTCTTCAAAGGGGACAGAGTCGGGTTGAATAGTCAATGCATAGTGGCAGGCCGACGGAGAGTGCCAAGTGTCCAAATGGTGCTAACTCAAGGGTGAATAGAGAGAGGGTTCTCAAACAAGCGCCAGACCACCGCGTGTCCCCGGTCAAGAAATATGACCCCGCCGAGCAAAGGACTTAGCCGAGAAACAAAGAAATTGAGCAGGCCGGCGGAGGAAGCCACGTGTCAGCCCCGATGCCATTCCAAGAGAAAAATATAGAGGTCACCTTCAGACAAGTGCTAGCCCTCCACGTGTCCCATATTAAAAAGGGGGGCCCATTTTTCAAACTAGTTTTCCCGCCCTTTTGTACGGACCCGATACAAACTTCGAAGGGGCATATCTTTCGACTCAGGGCTCAAAATATTGCAAATCTGACACCGTTGGAAAGATCTCGGCTTCGCCCACGCCATGGAGATCTAAAACTTTAAGTTTGGGGAGGTTAGGTAAAGGAAAATGGAGAAAACATCTTCAGGGCCATTAATGCGGGATCTATCTGCCTCAACAACCAGATCAGATTCAATCTACTCCATCGTTTCCTCCTCCTTCAAGGCACCGAACCAGTGGTTGATGCAGTCAAGGATAGATTTGGGGGTAGATTTTGTAGGAGGCATTAATAGCAGTGGTTGAGCTTTGACCTGCTTTTCCCACTTCTCTCTCTTTCTTCTTCTCTCTGATTGAATCTATAAATACAGGGTCAGGACTCATTGTAAAGGGTTGGACATTCTTTTGTTTTATAGGCTCCCTTCTTCCCCTTAGCAAGTGAATTCATGGAGTTTCAGACCTCCCATATAGACTGTAAACACAAATTTGCCTTGTTACTATTGTAATGCATCGTATCAAGCCGTGAGAGCAATAATACATGTTCTGTGGGTGATCTTCATCCCTTTCTGTGTTAATTTTTGTCTTCTGATCCTTCATTACAACTTTGGTTATTTGTGCATGTTTTTGTGTTGCATTCTTCTGGTTTGTGTCTACCAGCAAAACAATTGTTCATCACTCCTTTGGTGTATCACCTGGTAGCTTAAGTTTTATTTGCTTTGCATCCCTTCTTTAACTCTGTCTCCTTGGAAAATTAGAGTAGGATTTAGGATAGATCCTCTGCAATTTCATGCATACACCTAAACAGAGGAGTAGGAACCAACCTTAATCTGGAGAGCTTTTCCCATTCTGCAAAGTCCCACACTTTGGGGAAGACTCAACTTTATGTGATCCACACCAAATGAATCTACCTTAGAAAAGTAGATTTGACGACTCATTTGGGGGGGAGGCTACTTCCCTAGCATAAAGATATTATATCACTGTAGGAAAATTAGATGCGGATAGGTGAAAGGGATTGGATGATGATAACCTTAGATTTGGATTAGGTAAATGCATTGCGGATCATAGGAAAATAAGTGTTGATGAATAAGGGAGGACCTTCTTGTAAGAGTAATAACATGTGAGAGGAGAGACGTTAATGAAGGATGGAGGAGAAGAATTAGAGGACTTCGATAGACATGGAATTAGTTACGGATAAAATGGTAGAGTGTACAATCCTCAAAAAGGTCATCTCTTTCAATGAGATCAGGGATGATAATCTGAAGGGCCTTACAACACTCAGTGCTATGATGGGGGGTACAATGGTGGGCACAATTGAGGTGGGAATCAAACCACGACGGCTTCATACTAATTGGGTTAAATGCCCTTGACAGGTGGGAAACGTAATGGCGGAAATTTGTAATAAGTGT
The DNA here is from genome assembly GCA_019776745.2 of Taxus chinensis. NCBI lineage: Eukaryota > Viridiplantae > Streptophyta > Pinopsida > Cupressales > Taxaceae > Taxus > Taxus chinensis. The sequence goes on from CM034152.1 coordinate 190,962,141, forward strand.
TGAATGGGTTTCCGCATACCATTCAATTGATACATTAGTATCTATATTTTCTTGGGAATCCTTTGAATTAGATCTTGATGAAATTACTTGGGATGTGGTTGTATGAGCTTTCTTGGAGGATTGCATCATGTCATCAAACAATTTTGATTCTACTTTAGTGACACTTGAAGATTTAGAGGAAGATTCAAATCTCGAAGGAATGTTGGATGTTTTTTATTTTGGTTGGTGGAGTGATTGTGATGCCTTAGATGGAGATTGATATCTCCCTAAAAAAATTGATGCATATTTGGTATTCAATTGGTGAAATGTCTATCTTCTTTTGGGGACACAAAAGAGATCGTTGTGGAAGTGTATCAAGGATCTTAGATTTGGATGGCGAAGGAGCATTCTTGGAAGGGATGATATTGATTTTAGTCAGAGGGTCTAAAGGTTGTGTCGTAGTTGATACAGGTGGAAATATTAGTGTTTTCATGGTGATGTCCGACGAAGGTTGGTTTGTTGTAGAAGGCATCTATAGATGAGATGAGAGGGTTATTTAAAGTTGTTGTAAGTTGAGGTGCTTTCCAAGATTCTTCAAATGATGTGTAAGAATAGGATGATGTGTCTAGAATGATTAGAAGTGGAAGAGGAACTAAGAGAATCAATAGATGATATGATAGGTAAAGACAGAAGTAGATGTGGATGGGGGGGTGTTAGGAAAACCCAATGGTTGCGGATGTAGAAAGATGAGTTGTATTCATTGTGGATGGGGAACGATGTTCCCCTTGAGTGAGGAAATGATCTTCCTAAATAAGGTCATGGACGATAGTCTAAAAAGGCAATACACTGCTCAATGTTATGACCCAGAACATGATGATAGACACAAATGAAATTTGGGTTGAAATCATGGAGGTTTGCTACTATAATGATCCCGATGTCCAATGGGAGGGAGCATGATCGAAGAAGTTTGAATTGGATGTTGAAGGATGTCTAAGTAGGGCCCAATCGAGGTATCAAAAAGAAGATAACTCTTAATTGGGTTTTAAGAAGATGTTTTGGCTTGGATTTAGACGTGGAAGTATAGGACATCTGATGTATGAACTAATATAGATGATGAGGATGGGGATGGGTTGTGTTGTCGTTTCAGTGTTTTGGTTTCAGTTTTAATGTCAGTTGATCATTCAAGGTTGCAGTGAATCAGACTGAGGAGCTACTTGAATAACTTCAATGTACAATGAAGGATCCTAATTAAAAGAATCTTCATTTGAAGGTGGGTAACATGGTTGTGGAAGTGTGTGTGAAGAATGAGGGGGCATTTTCATTTGGATAGATGAGATCAACAGTGTAGATGTTTAAGTGGAAGTGAATAGATTGGTTTGGTTTGGGAAGGATGCATCCCTTCCTTAATGAAGTCATGAACAATGGCTTGAAATGCTATGCAATGTCTGATATCATGTCTAGAGGGGTATGATGATATGTATAAACAAGGTTGGAATCAAATCATGATGGATTCTTACTACTAGGGGTCAAAGGCCCTAATAGGTGAAAGTGTAATTGCATAGAAATTTGTAACAAGTGTCGGACGACCTTTGTACATGATTCGACCGAAGTTTTAGGAGGTGATTTGTCTGTGTAGAATCTCTTGGTCTTTGGAGAAGGAATGGATATTTGATATAATTCAGATGTCGAGGACAAATTTCAAACATGTTTATGTCTTGATGGTTGGAAGCCAGTTGTGATTTTCATATTGTTGGATGATTTTAGTTGAAGGGGTTTGAGCGTTGGATTGTTTAGAAGAAGGAATATTATTTTCATGTATACGGGAATTTTGAGGCAATATTTGAGGGGTTACATCCTTGGGAGGAATGAACAATAATTTCTATTGGAAGAATCCAGAGGTGGTACTGATAGGAGGTGCAGGAAGGAATATTTGTTCATTGGCATGTAAGGAAGGTGGAAATCGATTTGGTTACGCACTTATGAGGTAGAAATATTATTTGAAGTTGAATCCGTTTGAAGTTCTTTCCAAGATTCTTCAAAATGAGGTAGGAGGGGTGAGGAAAACTGTGGATGTGGTCTCAATGACTGATGTAGTAGGTGCAAGCACTGGGATTGGGTCTATGGTTGGCATTATGGGTAAAGATGGAATAGATGTGGAATGATGGAGTGGATGAGGTATATTCAAGTATGGAATCAACGGTGGATGTGGGTATTGAAGTATTGAAATTTGAGATCGAAATAATTGGGGAGGTTGGGTAATGTTGGGAAGTAGGGACATAATGGGGATGGAGGAGATTGTTGAGGTACATGAAGTGTGGTAAATGATGAAGGAGGGGAAGATGATGTGGGTGCGATCTCACTAACTGATGTGGTAGGTGCATGAACTGATATTGGATCTATGGTGGGTATTATGGGTAAAGATGGAACAAATGTGGATGATGGAGTGTATGAGGTATATTCAGTGTGGAATCAATGGTGTATGTGGGTATGGGTATTGAAATAGGTGCTAGATGTACAATATTAATTGAATAAGAATCAAACTTGTGTGGTGTGGAAGGGCGAAATGGATTTGACGATCATGGATTTGGGTAGGTTTGTTGGAAGATATCCAGGGGTTGAAATTGAATTGGTTGGGAGGTTGTGTAATGTTGGGAAGTAGGGACATAGTGTGGTGGATGATATTTTTGAGCTACATGAAGTGTGGTAAATGATGTAGGAGGGGAAGACAATGTAGTATTGGCATAAGGTGACGGGGATAAAGGAGAACTCTGTGGTGCAGAACTATAGTTACGGTGAAAGTATTTGTAAAGGTAGCTAGAAAAAGACAAATACAAGGTATTGATCATGCTATTTGTCCAAGGAGTAACAATAATTGATGTGGTAGGCATGAAGATTGTAGTTATGGTTGATACGTGTGTAGGATAAGTATAAGATGGACTTGGTTGTACAACACAAGGAGTGGATAGATAAGGATATAAGGAAGCTTGGTATGTTAAAGTGGGAGGAGATGTTTGATAGGATTATTGAGGTTGGATTAACATATTTGATTGTGGGTACATACAAGAAGTGTGAATGTTGGTAAATTGTGGTGATTGGTACATACAAGAACTATTTAAGATTAAGTTTTGTGTCATTTGAAAAAGACAAGTTAAGCAAACAATTCTTTTTATGTGTTTGTTTTTGTTTTGATGAAGAACACATGTGAAAGGAAAAAGAAAATGGTTGTAAGAGGACCTAGAAGAAGGTAAACTATGTTTGGTTTCAGGTAAGTTGTGGCTAGGAAATGTTTGAAATGGTTTCTTGTTGGGTGATCAAATCCCAATCAGTGAACCAGGTGAAAGGAATGTCTCAGTGTGTTGATTAATTTGTGAGGTTTTAAGCAATGTGTGGTAAAATATATGATGCAAAGAGTTAAACGCCCTATTTAAACTATATGAGAAGGCAGGATGCAAGGGGTTCGTTGTAGACAAAATTTAAAATATGAAATTCGATGCAAACAATTACCCAGAAGAATGACATTACCATGAAGAAAAGAGAAAATAGGGAAAACTGAAGAATATTTGTATATTGCTTTTCCTTTTTATCTGACAACAAGTTGAGGCAAACAAGGACTATGCTTCAAATAATCGGGCAATAGGTTGTAAAGTGATGTGTTATAAAGTGATATGTGATATTGTCAAATGACAACAAATGCTAAAGAAGCACTAATTACGATCTTGACGAGATGGTATTAGGTTGTTAAAAAAATATGTCTTTGATCAATGAAATGAGGTGGGCACATCCGCAGAAGTTGTTACCTGTGAAAGAAAAGAGAATAATTAAATAATACAATTATAAAAAGTACGATAGATACAATTAAAAGATCCAATATTTGCTACAGAAAAATTAAATTGTACGCCAATGCTCAAATGGAATGATAGATAAGAAAAGAAAATAAAAGAAACATGTTAGGATGGAAAACTATATGTAGCGATAGACCAATGGTAAGTGTGATATATCATATATACTATATAGCTGGATGGATATATATATATATATATATATAAGATGACGAAAGTGCGGGTTTATAAAAACAACCCGAATTAAGGACAATATACATAATATAAACAAATATGTCAACTAATACAAAAGTTAAACTGAATTACGAAATAAAGACAAGATTTGCTAATCGAAAGACAAACTAAATGACATAGACTCATATAAGCTCAATAAGTGACATGGACTATTATTGAATTTCTAAAGAAAAGACTATGATGGACAAAATAAGTGATGTGGATTATTGTAGACTTTCGAGATAAGTGGCTTATTAGAGACAAAATAGATGATGTGGAAATTGAAGATTAGAAATAATGTATTCGGAAGGTGGTGTTAAAAATCAATCAATTTGGTGGGTGAATTAATTAGTTGACCTGGACTTGAAAGGTGGTTGATTGGCCGGTTGAAGCTTGTAGTGGAAATGGGGAGTGATTGGTCAACGTGAAAGGGAACTAGGTTGGTGGGATACGGTGGCTAATTGGCTTGGTGAGGAGAATTGGGTGAAATCGAGTGGCTCGAAAATGAGAGACTGGGACACAAGTGGGATGGGAAGTGATGAGAATGGGAATGACCGGTGTAGTGGTGTATGGGGAAGGTATCTCGGTAAGGAGAGGGGAGATAGGATTAGATTATGGAGCTGAGGGTGGTGAGTGTAGATGTATGGGTGTTTGGTGAAGTGTAACAATGGATTGGTGTCGGGGATGTAAGCGTTGGGATGTTCAAGGGGAGATGAGAGCTGGCACATGAAGAGTTGGATAAGCGATTCAGTGGGGAGATGATTAGTGTTTATCTGTGAGTTCTATCTCAATATATCAGCATTAAACTGGCCCTTGGATTCACTCATTAATAAAACTACTCTTAATACGTGCCCCAACATATGTACTGCTCTGCTAAATTGAATAATCTCCTGCAGCTCAAACACGACTTGTAACTATTTCTTTGCGAAGACACTTTGCAACTATGTACATCTGTCACCAAAACCATTACAATGGCATGCATGCCCATCACATTTAAGACACCAAACTCAGTAAATGAGTATGGAAGCATACGCGCAGTATTACAAACGTAGTGGAACAAATTCCATAATTGTTTAAACAAAAGATCACAGTCATAGCCCACAGAGTTTGTGTCATTTGGAAGGATGGTTAGTGAAATGCCTGTGGATGTGATCGGTCAGTGAATCTTGTAGTCGGTATCACAGTAGGGAACCAATGAGATCTCCCACTGGGATAAGGAAGATGATGATGTCAATAGTCCTAGTTTCAGGCGTGGAGGTTGTGGGAATTACTTGCTGAAAATAGTTGACCACATAGCATTGGTAATGACACAACCAGGTTGTTGAGAATTGGAGTCGATGGAGAGCTCGTGAAAGAGGAGGCGGGCAAGATACGATGGACGATGGGAGGCTTAGTGCACGGGTGGAGCATATGTGGTTTGAGTGGGTATTGTAACTCGAGGTGAGAGGAAGGGAGAATGGGTGATGAATGGCTGGATCGTGGAGTTAGTGAGTGTGATCGGTGTGGTTAGAAGAAAGATGTGGGTGAGTGAAGCTCGGTGTGGATGGAGTGAAGGGTCAGTTGAGGTCATGTCAGTTGGAGTTGAGGATGGATGCTCAAGGTTGGAAAAGGAGATGGGACTAGGGAGATGAAGGGGTTTGTGGGAGAGAGCTTGACTGAGGGATGGACAGAACTTGGTGTAAGGTGGAGCTATGGTCGAGGGACTATAGATCGGCCTTGGTGATGAAGGGAGAGGGACACGTTGAGAGTTGGAGTTGGAGCTGAGAACTTAGATGAGAAGTGGAGAGCTCTGGATGTGAGATGGGTGCGAGCCAAATTGGCTCGGTGTGGGAGAGGGATGATGAGCTTGAATGGGGAGATGGGTCAAATGTACAGAGTTGGGTGTAGGAGGTACACTAGAGATGAATAGAGAGTATGGGTGTTGCGTGATAGGAAAGAATGACTCGACGGGTACATAGGTAGGTATTCTGAGTAACAGTACAATGCCGACTAGCTCAGTCGAGTCCTAGCGAATTAAGAGATAGGTTTAGCTGGGGTAGTTTAGGAAGTACAATTTTGATTTTTTTTTCTTAAATTTTATGATTTACTTAAATATTATATTTATTTATTTATTAATTTTATTATTATTATTATTATATTTAATTATTGATTTTGTTTTTACTAGCAATAACAAAAGAATTTTATACCAATTATAAACAACTCAATAACACGTTCTTTCAAACAATAAATGTACTTACCTCAATGACGATAAAATTGACTAAATGGATAGACCATTCCACATGGACGGAGATAATACCAAAGATCTTGCAAGTGAATGCGTCTAGGAAAACAAAATATTCGCAACAGATATCTAGATTGACAAGAAAGTTATGAAACACAATAAGTGTATTACTTACGACACCTATACAAGGTGAGTAAAAATAGAAAATGACCAGAATGTGGGTCTGGTCCCACCGGGCATGCCAAATGTTGATTGGAGTTTCTTGCTTCCTGTGTCAGATTAGTGTACGAGAAATCACTAAACACAAAACAACGTCGAGTATGCAAGGGCTTAGTACCTTGGAGATGGTGATGGATGATATGGGCACAAAGTAGATGATGAACTCCTCGTTGCGATCTCAACAAACTTGTAGCTCACAGACACTAGAGAAAGATTGTTTAGAGATTTTATGCGGGGGCTTCCTGACAAAGTCGATCCGAGAAGCATTAAATTCCTTGGTGGCTATCAACCCCTGTGTGATAAAGAATAATGATAAAAAATGAGATAAACAGATAACATGCAAACTGATGAACAAAGGAACTTGACATTGCTGGTATGTAGATGGTGCTATTGATCTGATCCAAACACAACGTGCAACGATGAACCACGCTACGTGAACCAACAAATCATGAGCAAAGTATTATGGGGATTACAGTGTCATCACAAGGACATCATGAGGATATTATGATAAATAAGAAGCTTAAAATTCAAAACATCATTTCCCCATATTTTCTAACTTAACTTTTCGAGGAGGGGGGAAAGCCCATATTTATAGCCTAATGGTGAGGTTAGACTGCAGGTTAAAAAGATAATCATGGTTGGGTAAATTAACCCTGCTTAAAAGAGGTGATGTGATTCAACGGGGCTCACAATTTGACTTATGGTTAAAAAGATAAGGATGTGATATGGAGTGGGGAGGATGATTGACATGGTCAAGTGAAATAATAGATTCTATTTTTGAAATTAAGAGTGGAGTATTGGATGGGTGTATTATTTCCCATGAATTGTATAATTTGTGAGAGATGCCAAAATTCAATTATTAAATGGGTTTATATGGAGCCCATTTAATAATTCATTAAATTTGGGTGAGTAAATGGATGAGATTTATTTAAGTTTTAGAAAAATAAACGTGAGAGTGAAATCTAAATGAATGTGTGATGACGAAGGGGCGATATACCAAAAATTGGTGTCTACATTTGTGTTGTTAGAACAAGTGCATAACTTGAAGCATTTGCTGAAGCTAACTAACCATGCCAACCTGAAATCTACCTGTGTCTCCAACAAAATGAGGCGGGTGCAACTTCAGTATCTCCCTAATGTGATTTTCTGTTGATGACTGTCAGCCTCTAGGTCTCTCTGCATGATCAACTCTCGGCCTAGGGCTCCTAGACATGTCTCTATGCCCTATAACTCTATCCCTGTGCTCCCTAGGAGGTATCTCATGCCTAATCAAATCCACATGGGAGTTCTTTGCCCTATCCTTGGCACTGTGATGCAAAGGCGCATGAACCTCTACTGAAGGCTCTTTGTCATGTTTTCTAGGTTGCCCTCCTAAAGATCCTCCGCGTATAATGACATTAACATCATGTAGTGTTTGTAGTATTTGAGGTAAAATTGTTGCTACCGCCTGATCAAAGGGTGGTAGGTCTAGGTCCACATGTAGGAACCCCTTGTCTGGTCCACACCTCCTACACAGACCAAGGCGAGAGTTAGTTTATAATCATCTAAGTTGTTGTTTCAGTTTTCTAATTTTTTTCTACGTTTTAAAACATCATGCATAGTTGTGTGTACTAGGTTTAAAATTACGCTAGGTTTAATTGTTTATGTTTCATGTCTTCTAGGTGTGCCTGAGGTCCAAGTGTTGGATCCACAACTTTGATACCAAGTGTAACACCCACAAAAATTTTGCACACGAAACCTAAAACCAAACAAAGGTTATACTAGAAAAATTATGGAATATTTTTTTTGTTAAATGACGAATGCAATGTTTAGCTAATCCCTAGGTTAAATATCACATAAAAGGTTCCGATCTAGGTCAGGGATCTCAAGCTGCTGCGACTGCTACCGGCTGCTGCTTCCACTTGCTGTGTCTGTCCCTGGTTCTGGCTCGGATGCCAGACCCCTCTGGTCTAGATCGGGGGCCCCTCTTGTCAGGGTCCCTCTCTCCAAGGCCGCCCGATGTTTGGTCAAAAGTCGTGGAGGGTTCCACATTGGCACACAGCTCGGAAAGGCTTTCCCCTTCTCTGTCCAAAGGGTCCTTTTCCCTGCGCATCCCATCTCACATCACGGAGGCTGCTACTGCTTCACGTGATCTGTCTTTGGTGGGTACCCTGATGGGCCCTAGACCCCCTTTGGAGGATATAAAAAAATGGGCTCGTTTAAAATGGCAACCATGTGGAGCGCTAGAAATAGCAGCTATGCCTAATGGTTTCATTTTATTCTCCTTCAGCTTGAAAGAAGACTTCGCTAGAGCTCTGTTAGGTGGTTCGTGGTTCTTTGGCAGGCGAGGTTTCTATCTCAGGAAATGGTCTCCTAGTTTCAACCCACACACTGAGTCCATGACCCAAGCCCCTATTTGGGTTCGCCTCCCGGGGCTCCCTCTGGAATTCTGGCATCCGACGGTTATTGAAGGTATTGCTCTCTCAATAGGTTCCTTAATAGCTATACATCAAGCAACAAAAGTAAAAACTAGATTCATCCATGCTCGTTTCTGTGTTAATGCTGATATTAGTTTCCCCTTACCAAAAGATATTGAGCTTATTTCAGACTTAGGGAACTGGAAACAACCCATTGACTACGAATATATTCCTTAAGCTTGCTCATTCTGCAAAAAACTCGGTCATCGGGCCTCTGGCTGCCCATCTAAACCTCAACCAAAACCCAAGTCCCAAACCCTATCCCCAAAAACCAAAAATAAATTTATTCCCAAATCATCTTCAATTGAGATCCCGATCATCCCCACTTCAAATTCCTTCGCTCTCCTTAAAGATGGAGAAATCAACACATCTTTGGATCCAGTATCTGAGATCGCTCCCTCCTCCTTGGCTTTCCAACCCCTCATCTCCCCTCCTCCTTCTTCGGCTCTCATCACCCCTTCCTCTCTCGGAGAGGACTTGCTTCTGGCTATCTCCTCCCCTCCCCCCTCGCCTCTGTTTGCTCCTCTTCCCTTCCCTCCCCCTCTTTCGATCCCCTCTTCCCTGGATCCCCCCACCCTGCCTCCCCTTTGTCCGCTTGTTTTGGACTCTGTACCCTCCCCCACTGGTCTCTCCTCTGATGACAGTTTCAACCATCGCTTCACTAGAAGCAGCAACAAGAAACCCGACATAGGCTTGGAAAAAGCTCGGGGCAGAATTCCGAGCAGTATCAAGCTTCAATAAGAAGCAGCTACAAATATAGCGCAAGGAACTCAAAGTACAATCCCCATGGTGGTGGGGAGCAAACATAAACCTAAGAAATGAAGATCATCTCTTGGAATATAAGAGGGCTCAACTCTCTTCAAAAGCAAAGAGTTATCAAAGATATCAAATTCCAGCACTCTCCTGATATCATAATGTTGCAGGAAACAAAACTTAAAAAGGAGGATTGCCTCCTTAAACTCTGGCCAGCAGCTTCCTTTGAATTTCAACCTTTTACAGGGAACTCAGGGGGGCTTTGTACTTTGTGGGATCCCATAAGTCTCAAAGGAGAATGTCTGTTCAAGCACCCCAACTTTTTATGTATTCTCTTCCAAGAAGTTGGAGTGGATTCCTCCTGGATTGCTATTAATGTTTATGCTCCAAATTTGGAGACTCATCGTGGAAAACTTTGGAAAGACATCACTAATTTTATCATCACTTGTGGTAAAATCCCCACTCTAATAATGGGTGATTTTAACTGCCCTCTTTATCCTTCAGAAAAACAGGGAGGTATGCCTGCCATGCAGGTTAGCATGGAGGCTTTGGCTGACTTCATAAGGGAAAACTCCCTTCTGGATATGGACTTGCATGGCTCATCTTACACTTGGTCAAACCGCAGATTGGGAAGGAATCACATCCAATGCAGACTAGACAGATCTCTAGGCTCTCTAGACTGGATCTCTCTCTTTCCCGATTTCTACCTCAACTCCCTCCATAGGGCTGCCTCGGATCACAGCCCTCTTTTGTTAAGCGCCAACCACAAAATAAATGCTAAGAATCCTCCCTTCAGATTTGAGCTTGCCTGGCTTGAAAATAACCACCTGTTTCCCCATGTTGCAAACTGGTGGAATATCAATATTGAGGGCTCTAGTATGTTCAGATTCACTAGAAAACTCAAATAAGTTAAAAAACAACTCAAGATATGGAAATCGAAGGTCTTCGGTAACATCAAGCTCCGCAAGCGGGAGCTAACACACAGCTTGGCAAAAATTTCTGAACAAATTGAGGCGGTTGGTAGGTTGGATCACCTTCACCAACAGGAAATCTCTCTCCTCAGTGATTACCACAACACCCTTAAAGAGGAAGAAACCTATTGGAGGCAACGTTCTCGAGCCCTTTGGCTCAAGCAAGGCGACCGTAATACCAAATTCTTCCACATCACTGCTTGTAAGCATAAAGCTAGGGACAAGATCCGTGAGTTGGTGACGTCTGATGGGAACTTGCTAACTGCTGAGAGTGATATTTCCAATGAGCTTATATCCTTCTATTCCAATCTTCTCCACGTTGATCTGGATCCTCCGGAACAATCAATGAATGAAATGCTTCAGCATATCCCGCATCTAGTTTCTCCTGAGATGAATAACAATCTAACCAAGCCTTTTTCAATGGAGGAAATTCATAAAGCAGTCTTTGCTATGAAGAGAGACAAAGCTCCGGGTCCGGATGGCTTTCCTGCCGCCTTCTTCCAAGTTTTTTGGGAAATCATCAAGCAGGATCTCTTCCAAGTAGTTAACAAATTTCAGATGAACAACAATCTGCTTAAAGAATGGAATACCACTTTTGTGGCTCTCGCCCCAAAAGTGCAGAACTCTAAAGATGTGTCTAATTATCGACCGATCAGTCTCTGTAACACGTCTTACAAGATAATCACTAAGATGTTGGCTTCCAGACTTAAACCTCTAATGCCGGACCTCATCTCTCACAATCAGAACGGCTTCATTAAAGGTCGTCTTATCCAAGGGGGTATAATTACTGTTCATGAGGCCATTCAGTCGGCCTTTCTTGCGAAGTCCCCAGGAATGATATTAAAATTGGATATGTAAAAAGCCTTTGACAGAGTCAGCTGGCCTTTCTTAATTAAGGTCATGGAAAAGTTTGGTTTCGACAACAAGTGGTGTAGCTGGGTTTTCTCGTGTATCTCGACTCCTTGCTTCTCTATTCTTATCAATGGCATTCCTACGGGTTTCTTCAAAAGTAGCAGAGGTATCAGGCAAGGTGATCCCCTGTCACCTTTTCTGTTTGTTCTTATGGCGGACTCACTCAGCAGAGCTTTGGTAGCGGTAAAAAATCAATCCATCATTTCTGGTATGAAAATCACCTCTAATTGTCCTTCGGCCACTCATAACCAGTTTGCTGACGACACCTTACTGCTGAGTTTAGCCTCTGTTATTGAAGCCCGGGCTATTATGGAGATCCTCTCTCTCTATCAAACTGCTTCTCAGCAAACTATCAACTTCAGCAAGAGCAACATCTCCTTCATCAATACGCCTCCTAGGATTCAGAGGAAAATTGCTGATATTTTTGGTTGTATTATTATGGATCTTCCCGCCTCTTATCTCGGCATCCCTCTCTTCCATGGAAAGCAATCAAAAAATATATGGAATCCTATCATTGAAAGGTATCAGAAAAATCTGGCCGCTTGGAAAGGTGCGCTACTCAGTCAGGCTGGCAAGCTCCAACTGGTGAAAGCCACTCTTCAAAACCTCCCTACTTACTTCATGTCCCTGCTTAAGATCCCTAGTTCTGTGAGGGAGGTTGTGGAAAAAATTCAAAGGAACTTCCTCTGGTCTGGTACTGAAGATAAGAAAAGGATCCATCTTGTAGCTTGGAAAGAGGTGTGTAAGCCAACCCCTCATGGCGGGCTCGGCCTTCGAAAAATGAATGAAATGAATGGGGCCCTTCTGGCCAAACTTGCTTGGGAAGTGGCTAAGGGTGACTCCGGATGGGCCCATCTGCTCAGAGCTAAATATTTAGCTAATCATGAAGATCTGCTTACTTCCATTCCTATTAGAGGCTCTGCCATATGGAACTCTATTAGTAGCTCTCTCCCCATTATTCGTGCTGACACCAAATGGAGATTTGGGAATGGTAGGCTTATAGATTTCTGGAGGGATCTTTGGATAGGGGAAGAACCCCTTGATCTCAATTCTACTTGGGACCCCATTAAGAGAAGTATCATCAATAAACATGGTAGATTAGCTTTGGACTACTGGAAGGTTGTAAACTCCATTCCCTAATGGGATATTAAGGAATGGGATGATATCAGCGAGCTACAGAGAAACCTGCTGGCTTCTCTCAAAGCGACTCTCTCTTCCATCCACATCCCTTTCACCCAACTCGAGGACAAGATTATTTGGCCCCTCTCCCCGTCGGGCTCATTCTCCGTTAAGGCTGCTTATCTCTCGTTGCATAGTGCTGACCATGGTCCTCCCCTTTCCAAAGTTTGGCCTAAAGAAATCACCCCCAAAGTTGGCTTTTTCTCTTGGCTTTCCTCTAAGAATGCTTTCCTCTCTGGCGAGAATTTGAAAAGGAGGGGTTTCTCCCTCCCCTCAAAATGTGTGTTATGTAATAATGATGCGGAGTCCTCTGCACATCTTTTGATCCATTGCTCCTTCTCGCAAGTTATTTGGCAGTGGCTTTTTTCAAGGTTGGGAGTTCATTGGATCTTTCCGGGTTCCATCCAGGACACCCTATCTCAATGGAGCTCTCCTTTTACCCATCCGATTCTTAAATTGGCCTGGAATCTGCTCCTACCGCACGGATTATGGGGCATCTGGAAAGAAAGAAACAGAAGAATCTTCAAAGAAAAAAGCCTTGATCCTTGTCAAGTGGCTATTCAGATTGCTCTGGCCCTCCAGGAAAATATCAACCTGACCACGTGGAACAAATACCAGCAAAAAGTTCAAATCTGCAACTCCCCGGAGTGGCAGAAGTTATTATCCATTCAATATAAGAGCACACACTCTGTTAGGGATTTAGTCCGCTGGACTCCCCCTCCTAGGGGCTGGAAAAAACTCAACACTGATGGAGCCTCGAAAGGCAATCCTGGAAATTCTGGAGGTGGGGCCATCCTTCGGTGCTTTTCAGGATATATTGTTGCTGCCTCTGCTCATAATTTCAATTTTGGTTCCAACCATCGTGCAGAAGCTTTGGCGATTCTCAAAGGCCTTGAGATGGCCATCAATTTGGGTGAAGATCTCCTTCAAGTTGAAAGTGACTCCCTCAACATCATCAAACTCCTTCAGTCTAATGATCCTGGCCATTGGTCGATTAGTAACATCATTGCTGATATCAGATTCATGCAAAGATCTTTCCGCAGTATCCAGTTCCAGCATGTTCTTCGGGAGGGAAATAAAGCTGCCGACCTCCTTGCTAATATTGGTGTCGTCATTAAAAATTAGCAAAGCTGGACTGATAATTTCCCAAAGGACCTCTACCAAATCGCTCAATATGATATTTCCCATTGCTAACTGGTGGAAAAAAGGGCTGACTCGGGTCTCGGTTATCTCGCTTTGGCCTTCTCTTTTGGCGGCGGCAATTATGACTAAGTATATGGATTTGACTCTTTTTGAGGGGCAATTAATTAAGGTACCTTATATTGATGCGAGGAATCTCCACACGTATGAGCATTTTAGCCACATTAATCATCGGAGGAGGTGGCGAAAGGGCAATGATATCTTGGCAGGCAGCTTTCCGAGCCAGTTTAAGCAGGTTTTGCCCCCTACACTCTCTCTTCTGAATCCTTTCAAGCTTTCTTCCATGGGGGGTCAATTGAAGCGCCTTGAGCCCGACAACTGTGAGTCTTTTAAGAATGATGGCGAGGTTTGGAACATTCTGATGGAGAATGGTATAGCCTCCTTCCTGGAAAAAATGGCGGGTCATTCGGCGCTGGTCTCTTATGCGGTCACGGCTTCCTGGACGAAGGGTCGGGTCCAAGTCGGCAACACTCGCTTCTCCATCTCCACGAATGCCATTGCTGATGCCACCGGCCTCCCTGCTGCTAGTGACATTTACTACAAACGTTCGCTGCATGTGGAAATCCAGGATTTCAACGCCCCTGGTGACAGGCCGGTTAAATATCTTTCTGGTTACTCCCGGAATTCCCTGCCTTCTCCTTGGGACAGAGTGGCGGAAGTCATTATGCGCTATTTTACTATCGATGGTAGATACAGACTAGTTTTTGGTCCTCATCTTTTCATTCTTTCCCATCTTCGATGGGGGAAGAAGATCAATCTGGCGGCCTTCTTGTTTCAGTCTCTTGAACATTCGGTGTAGCTTGCTCGGGAGGGCGAGGGCGTCATTCTTCACCAGGGGTTGCTTTACCTTCTTTTCTCTGTTGCTACTTCTCACGCCGACCTCCTTCGCTTCCCTCCCAAATTGGGTCGTCGCCGCCATTCCCCCTCTTCGTCTCCTCGTCCACACTCCTCTTCCCTCCACTCCTTGAGGCGTCGTCGTCGGCTAATTCTCTCATCCGGTTCGGATTCTGACGTGGCTATCCTGAGTCCCCCTCACGCCGTTTCCATCTCCCCTGCCACCCTGTCTTTCCCTACCCCCCCTCCTTGTTTTTTCTTAGAAGGCTCTGAAGCCTGTGGTCGAGCTCCTTCCCCTGTTTCCAGCCCCGACTTATCTCAGGTTGCTGCTCTCCTGGGCCTGGCTCAGCTGTACCCTGACTCCCCGGATACGGCGTGACTTGATTTCAATCAACCGGATGTGGAGCCCATCTCTCAGTCTGTTGGTTCTAAGGCTATCTTTGATGAAAATATTCTTGCTGCTGACTCTCATCACTCCCCTCCTTTGGTGGAGTCGAATCCTGCTGATTTCGAGGCGGTTGACGCTAATAGAGACAATTGCAGAGCTGACATGGTTTCCTCTATTCTGAGCAAGCTCCAGCGCGCCTTTAAAGCTCTGAAAGCTTGGGAGGCTTTCACGGATTCCACCAGGACGGCCATCGCGGATGACTGTGCGGAGCTTATCAAGCTGGCTGATCTTCTTGCTAAAGACTCGGGCTATCCTAGAGCTAAGAACGCTATTTCTGAGCTGAAAAAGCTCCTTTGATGTATATCTTCCTTTCTTTGCTATTTTTTCGTTCTCCTTTTTTTGGAATCTGCTAAGGTATTTTGACTTTGCTTCTATCAATGTTAAATCTGGCCTGATGGGCTTGTCTGTATAAGGTTGTGGGACCTTCTAAAACCCTCCTTTTACCCAATATATTCCAAAAATCCCT